>JAJJMB010008256.1:3560153-3767268 GCA_023531105.1 Papaver atlanticum
TAAGTTTGCATTCCTAGCAAACTAATCCTCAGAGCCAGCAAAACTACCTCAGTTGTGCAGTTACTGGTGGATCCGCCTAATCGGAAAGGAAAGTAACCTAATTAGGCGAAATCTCTTACGACCAATCAATTTGAAGACTTCTTTGGGATTGAGAAGCTCTATTAGTACCGTTGTTGGGAAACTAGATAGTTGCAGTTTATTTTAGTTTTCGATTGATTTTATTGACTAACGGTGGTTGAACATTGATTGCACCTAGTTTGTTCATGCTTGAGAATCTTCTCTTCTGATATAAGATTCACTCAAACTAGATCGAAGTTTCAACGAGAATCTTTAGACTATTTGTTGATCTAAAGACGTCTTTTGATAATTCAACATTAACAGACTCCGTTCTGTGTGTGATTGATCACAAGATATTCAAGGTTATTGTGTGCAGGTGATGATTGAAGATTAAGGAAGATTTGAAGACAACAAGATTTTTTGGGTTCATAATCTTTGGTGTGCACAATACTTGTTTCGGCTGGAAAGGGATCCAACTATAATCGGTTTATCCTTGTGATAGATTAGATTGATTCGTTGAGTAGATCGGTATCAATACACTTCTTTGTGATTAATAGTATTGATTGCATAATCTAACAATTACTTCGGTAGTTGTTGAGAGATTGATCTAAGGACCCGACAAAGGAGTTTAATTGTTAAACGGAAGAGCCTTTGTCAAACTCATATCACTTTGTTTGAAAATAGTTGTTACCGAAAAGATTTGTTGTTCCTTTACTGTTTGGAATACGAACCAAAGGAATTGTTCCAAATGCGTGACTTACTGCAAGTTGGAGGCAAGGATACTGAGGAAACTAGGTGAACTATAGGTTTAGTTGCTTGGTCTCAACTATACGAAGTTGGTTTGATTTTGTATAGCGGCTTAATTCTTAGAGTATTCAATTCTGGACTAGGTCCCGGGATTTTTCTGTATTTGCGGTTTCCTCGTTAACAAAATCTTGCCGTGTCATTTACTTTTATTTTCCGCAATTATAATTGTGTTTATTATAATTTAAAGTAAATCACACAAACGTTAATTCCTATTTTACTTGATAGACAATCCCTAGAGTTTTGTTAAGTCCGAACCTATTATCAAGTAAACATACTTCGTTGTTGTATTGTCTCGATCTCGTATCCATAGACGATCACACGGAGTGTGAACCAATTAGTTGTATTGTCTCGACTCAGTCCATAGACAATCACTTTTGGAAAAGGACTTATAGGTGGAAAAGTTTTAGATTGAGGTATATTTGGGTACCCTCGTCTTTTCAGCTTTGTTGCAGTCAAGCACAGTTTTTGGATAGGTTTAGGAATACAAGATTTTTCTCTAGTCATCATGGGATGTGCTATATTCGTAGACTGAACTGGTAACTCAGCTGCTTGACTTGTTTCTGGTACTACTGAGCTTGAAGATGTAGCTTGAGTGGTTGAAGTATCTTCTGGTGTATTTAACAATTGTATAGGAGAGATATTAGAATCTGGGGATTCTGGTGCAGTAGATATTGCCGGTGAAGATACTCCTTCCAAATGACCCTGAACTGGAGATGGCAGTATAACATTTTCTTGACTGATGGGTGAGTCACAACGTTTAAATGGATGTGAAAGTAGTACACTAGTGCTCGATGGTACATTACCTGGACAAGACAACGGTGGCCGCTGCTGAAGAGGCTTGAACGGGAATGAGCTTTCTTCAAATCGCACATGGCGAGAGATATAGAGTCTGTTGGTTTCTCGATGCAGGCACATATAACCTTTGTGTGCATTACTCTAGCCTATAAAAACACAGGGCGGAGATCTTGGCTCTAGTTTGTTCGCATTATATTGCCGAAGAAAAGGATAAGCCAGACAACCAAATACTCTTAAGAATGAGTAATCTGGGGATTTATGAAATAAGAGTTCTAGTGGTGTTTTTGATCCCGAACTTGACTTAGGAATCCTGTTGATCAGGTAACATGCATTAGTAAATGCATCAGCCCAAAATGAACGTGGCATGTGTGCATGAAATAAAAGAGCTAATCCAGACTCTGTGACATGACGAATTCTACGTTCTGTGATGCCATTTTTGGGTGAATTATGATGTAATTTTAAATAGTAGTAAGAATGGGGTTCGTAAGACTTGTGAAAGCTAGATTAATTTAAACTAAAAGTAGAGAAAATTTTAATCCAAATTTGTTTTTTTTTTTTTTTAGAGTGAAGATAACCAAGACACTAGATTCCACTATTACACATGAATATACGATGATAAGAATTCCAAAACTCTAATTATTTTTAAAATATCTTTTTCTTAATTCACAAATTATCAAGCATATTCTCAAACATTAATTGTATCCCTTAAGCATAGATTATCTAACCAAAGCATAACCTATCTAATTGAATCACAACTAATTAGGAAAAATTATGCAAATAATTGAAATTCTGCAAAGCAGTAATTTGAGTGAATTATAAATTGCAAAATTAGAGAAAAGTAAAATAATTACCAATTATTCATGCAACAATAGCTTCCTCCATGCCTTGGTTACGCGAGAATTAGCTCATCATTATCATGGAAACATGCTCAAAATTCATCTTTATTAATGCTCAAAAATGGTTCACAAATGATGAAATGGGAGAAAAATGAATAAAATCGGGTTCTGTAACACTTATATTTGTTACAGACTCAACTGTTACAGAAAACGATAAAGAAATACCGTCACTGGCACTGTTGAAGAACGACGGTCTTGAAGGGTCTTATGTTCTTCGTATTTTCTGCACCAGCAGAAAACTTTTTTTTTTCTGTAACTTTTTTTTTTCGATTTCTTATGCTCTAAACGTCTCCCTATTCTCCCCCTAAACTCTCTATCCCTTCTTTGAGTCTCCTAAAGCCTTTATATAGTCACAGGAACAAGAATAATATCGTAATAACCCAAAAATCTTCTCGATATCCAACCATTAACTCATGAATATTTTCTTTTATGTTTTGGGTTCTTACGCATATTTTCGACGTATACACGCTCCAGAACTTCCTTTTTTGACTCCTACACACTTCTGCAGCAACCAAACTCCATCCCAACTCAATCCATGCACGTTCAAACACGTTTTATTCCAAGGTTGAATATCTTCTTCCCGACGAAAATTCAGCCCAACTGAACGCATTAGAACACTCATACCACCATTGTTTGGGCATATCACGTTCATCCCAATCAAAATCAGTGATTGAATCTCACTAAAACTCCTTCAAAAATCAAACAGAAAATTCTGCAGAAAAATTGAATTTTTTCCCGCCAAAATTGTTTTTCAAACGATGAAGGTGAAGTGCCCTGAATCCAAAACGCGGGTGCCTTTAACAGCTCGGCTGCCTTGGGGGTGCCCTTATCCAATTTTAGGGTGCCTTTAGTAATTTTGGTGGGTGCCTTTAACACTTTTTCTGGGGTGTTTTCAACACTTTTTCGGGGTTCCTCCGGTGTATCTCTGGGGTGCTTTTAGTACTCCATCATGGGGTGTAAAACACCACTTTACGAGCCAATTTCGTCGCAAGAGCTTATTTCTCTAAAAATACCTACAAAGACATAAAACACCATAATAAGTACAAAAATGGGTACTAAAAATATATACAATAGAGATGAAAATAGACACATAAATGCGTCTATCAAATTATGTGGACAAGAAAACCTATGCTGAATACCTGATTCATTGAGATATGACGTGAATTTTTTGTATTCTAAGGCATTGTCTAATTGGAAAACTTTGATTTTATGATTAGTGAGATTCTCTACTTGTTTGTGAAAAAGAATGAAAGTTTGTAAGGCATCAGATCTTTGAACAAGAGGAAATATCCAAGTATAATGTAAATAGACATCCATAATCAATAGATAATATCGAAAACCAGATCTTGATAAATGTGGGGAAACCCAAATGTCATAAACAACCCAGCTTAAAGGATTATCATAAACAATAATACTAAGATAAAAAGACAACTTCTTGCTTTTACTGATATGGCAAGAATGACAGTAATCAAAGTTTTTATACGAAACAGGAAGGGAAAATTGGTGACAGATTTTGGAGACGGTACGCAACATAGGGTGACCTAAACGTTGGTGCAAAATTGGTAAGCTGGATGCAACATGTGCATGTGGCTTTATTGGGTTTTATAGCATGTCAACTCCTTCAAAGATGTACAACCCATTCCTATTGAGCCCTCTCAGCAGTGGTATCCCCGTGCGCTTATCCTTCACAACAAAGAATGATGTGTGAAATTCAAAATATACAGCATTATGTTTACAAAACTGAGAGACTGATAGTAAGTTGCATTTTTTCGGTGGTACATGGTAAACATTGTTTAAATGAAAGGATCTGGAGTTGTATGTGAAAGAAGTATTACCAATATTAGCAATATTCAAGGCATTACCATTACCAACATGTACTTGTTCAGTGCCATCATATTCATGTGGGATTGTAAGATTCCTCATGTCAGCTGTTAAATGATGAGTTGCACCAGTATCTGTAACCCACTGGTTGTCATGTTGGCCTCCTGGTAGAGCAATGTAAGCAGCTGGCTGTCTGTGCTGATTGTTATTAGGCTTTTCATAATGAAACCAACACCTATCTGCTAGGTGATTTCGCTTCTTACAAATTTGACATTGTTGATCACCCTAGTTCCCCTTTTGTGATTGTTGCGCTGGTATGAGGAATTGTTGTTTCTTCTGTATTGCTGATTGTTGTTGGGCTGGTACTGATTTCCCTGATTATTGAATCTCCGTTGATCAGGCCTGCTTCCAGATGCTGTTGTGTTAGATACAGCCACATTGGCCAATAGTTGCTGCAACAAAGCTAACTGTTGTTCTAGCCGCATATAAAAAGTTAGAAGATGTGAATAGAAAGTATATATATTCATATCATCAATTGTGCTGAGAGCAGTGACAATAGGATCATAAGATCGGTTCAAACCATTGCTGATTGAATGCTTCATCTCATCTGTTGTGACAGTGTAACCCGATGCTGCAAGTTGTTCAAATAAACTCTTAGCTTCATGTAAAAAAGCTTTCAATGTTTTGTTACCTTTTTGCATATAGTGAAGTTGTTTCTTGAGACTCATCTGATGAGCTCTCGTTTTTGGTGTATAATGGCTCTCCAATTTATCCCAGACTTGTTTTGAAGTTTCCAGGCCACTGACCTCGGCAAGAACTTCTGGAGTTAGGGTTGAGTTCAGCCATCCTACTAGTAGAGAATCCTAAGCGTCATACTCAGTAAAATATTGTTTTATGTCTTCACTTTCAGGAAGGGTTCTGTTAGGTTTTTCTTTGGTTCCATCAATGAAACCTGTGAGTCCATATCCCTTAAGGATTGGTTTAAACTGAGTCTTCCAAAGTAAGTGGTTTGTTTCTGTGTGTTTCAGGGTAACAAGATTGAAAAAGTGGGGGTACAACAACCTCACCCAATAATACGCTTAGCAATCTGTATGGACTAACTTCAATATACTTTTAAGAAAATCAACTAGACAGTCAGACTCAATCTTAATAGAAAGTATATCAAGGAGTTATATCTCAATTTCTCGATTCAATACTTACTCAAGCAAATAAAAATCTGCGAGTCTAATTGAATACAAGAGAAATTAACTTGAACGGTACCAAAGACCAATGTTCAAGTATCAATCAATTTCAATCAACAACCAAAGGTCGGATTTACCAATTGATTGATTCAATGCACAACCTGTGATATTTCAATTATATAACAAACACGGAAAAGAAATAACACAAACACAAGAAGTTTTGTTAACGAGGAAACCGCAAATGCAGAAAAACCCCGGGACCTAGTCCAGATTGAACACACACTGTATTAAGCCGCTACATACACTAGCCTACTACAAACTAACTTCGGTCTGGACTGTAATTGAACCCCAATCAATCTCACACTGATCCAAGGTACAATTGCGCTCCTTACGTCTCTTATCCCAGCAGGATACTACGTACTTGATTCCCTTAGTTGATCTCACCCACAACTAAGAGTTGCTACGACCCAAAGTCGAAGACTTTAATAAACAAATCTGTATCACACAGAAAAGTCTACAAGAATAGATAAATTTGTCTCCCACAGAAATACCTATGAGTTTTGTTCCGTCTTTTGATAAATAAAGGTGAACAGGAACCAATCGATAAACCGGACTTATATTCCCGAAGAACAGCCTAGAATTATCAATCACCTCACAATAATCTTAATTGACTAGCGAAACAAGATATTGTGGAATCACAAACGATGAGACGAAGATGTTTGTGACTACTTTTCTATCTTGCCTATCGGAGAAATTAATCTCAAGACAATCTTACGATTGTACTCAAATACGATAGAAACAGCAAGATCAAATCACGCAACTACAAAGAAAATAGTTGGGTATGGCTTCACAATCCCAATGAAGTCTTTAAGTCGTTAACCTACAGGGTCTCGGTAGAAACCTAAGGTTAAAGGAGAATCGACTCTAACTTATACAACTAGTATCACACAAGAGGTGTGGGGATTAGGTTTCCCAGTTGCTAGATTTTTCCTTTATATAGTCTCCAAATCAGGGTTTGCAATCTAAGTTACCTTGGTAACAAAACATTCAATATTCACCATTAGATGAAAACCTGATTAGATTCAAGCTAATATCTTTCAACCGTTAGATGGAACTTAGCTTGTTATACAAAATGAAATGCACGTTCATTTAGGTTTGTGTAACCGTACCTAAACGTTTACACCTAGTTGGTTCAACAGTAGTTAACCAATTGGTTAGCCATGTGAGCACTTTCATATCAACCATATTCATCTTCACCATAACTAGTTCAAATGACTCAAAGTAACTAGTTAGAGAGTTTTTCAATTGCTTAGATCTCATAGAAGTATACAAGACACAATCGAAGCAAAAAAGATTTTGATTCACTCGAATCGATTCATGAACTTTATAGCCACGGTTTGCAAATATGCATTCCTTAGTTTATATAAGTTTAAGTTCACGAATAAACCGTTTTTAGAAAATAACCCACTCAAACTTAAGAACCCGGATTAAGTTTGTTATCAGTTCACAAACTCCAACAGAAATTCACGGGACGGGAACTTTCGGCAGTACGCGTACAGGTACGCAGACTTTTAGTTCTGGTTATCCTGAGAAGCAAAGTACGCATACTTTGGTTCAAGGATTTTGGACTTACACACGTATGAGTTCACATACAATGTTTATATCTATTCAAGGTTATATATTCTAAACTCTCATTTCAATCATTGAAACATTCTTAGAGGATGTTAAATAGAGGTTCTTCACACACTATTTTTCATCAAAGCGATTTTCAAGATATTGAAATAATCAATATGACTTTCGTCACTTGTAAAGATGAACTTGGCCAAAGAGAAAGCTTACAAACACATATTTCGAGAAATAGATAAGCGAGATAAACTCGGCTTGAAATAGCAAATGTGTATAATCGAAGTCTATATAGCAATTCGACTTTTGTCTCAAGATAGGAGATAGAGTAGATAGACTTTTGAGTGATAGATAAGTTCAAGTCTCCACATACCTTTTAGTCGATGAAGTTCCACCAGTTCCTTGAGTAGTTCTTCGTCTTTGTATGATGAACGTCGTGGATTCTATAGCTCAACTACACTTTCTATCCTAGTCCGAGACTTAGCTATAAGTAGACTAGAAATCAAGACTTATAGTTTTGGCAACTAAACTTGACAAACAAGCTTGAGATAGCAACGCTTGCGAGTTCGACCGAGCAGTGCTCTAACAAAGATGATGTATCTGTATTTGAAGAAGACTGTTGGTTGTTGCTGCCATTGAAGTTGTTTTAGGGTTGTTTTTTTTTGTATTGTTGTTGGTACAGAAGCGTGTTTTTGATCGAAAGGCTGATACCAAGTTGGAACAAGGTATTTGGGTAGAATATCTTCCACACATAACTTGTGTAGATAGGAATGTTATTTATATGGAAGAGTATATCTCTTCTTGTTACAGAGTTGTTACACAGATAACCAAAATTCAAAACTTAAACAACGAGATAATAGTTAACCAAAAGAACGAGTTACACGCCTGCATTGTTGTGCAGTTCTTCGTCTGACTGACACAGTTAGCTAGTCTTTAGTAGGAATTGCTGTTGTTTGCTTAACAAATATAAACATCTAAATTCATGATGATTTGAATACTTTGTCGTTGCATTCAAAGGCAGAGTCAGACATTTGTTAATTAATGGATTCCATATATAAATGATTAGGACGTTCACTCCACATTCCACAATCAAGTATGCAAGAGGGATTATCTTGACCATCACGTATAATTTGATAGGCATTTGGCCTCGATCTCTCGATCCAAACTCAGTACCAGTTGTTGGAAATGAATGGACGCCTTAAAAAGGCACTATCCCTTTCAGAATTAACCGTGTCCTTCTTCGTTCAGTCATTTCTTTGAGCAATACGGACCTCTTTGCCCAAAATTTGTTAGTCATTCTTTTAACTCCGGCATGAATAACTACCGACCATAGAGATGTTCGACTTAACATGTGTATGCACCATTTTCTATAAGTGGAGTTTAGCAAGTTTTAGGAGATATAATAATCTTGGAAAGGGACCATCCACTCGTTTGGAGTCACTCCAAAACATACAAAGCACTAGGACCAAACTTACACAGCACTGAGACGAAATGTCTCATGCGTTGTGTTTTCAGATTTTGTATTTCAATATGAAAAAATCAAAACCTCGGTCCTTCCCCAAAAAGGTTATTCCACTACTTAGAATGGAATAATTAAGAGGCGTTCTGTGACAAACGTCTATACCTCCCGAATCAGTACCAAAGATGTTAAGAGGATCAAATGTCTTAAGATTGTTGGGTAATTATCTTCGTTACCGATTCTCCAATAATACAACTCGTGTATTATCCACCGATCCATTACAACTCTTTATAACATGATTTTCATTTATGTATTACATCTTGTAACACAAACAACAAAATAAGAAAAGAAGAATAGAAAAACACGATCAATCACAAAACTTATACAAACTTACGTGGGTGTATTGAGGCGAGTAATCTCTTTGCTTAAGACATTTGATGCCCTGTATATAATGCTGTTACAGGTTTAGCGGCATATGTCTCCAACATTCAACAATACCTCGATGTTTTTCGCAGCACTTCGATAACACCGAATAGCGAACGTGAATAAATGTAACCCAAACTCTTCTTTAACTCTTGAAGACACATGCAAACTCTTAAATCTCTAGTACTAGTTTTATGACTCTAAAAAACACTCTTGCAATGGAGAATGAGTGGGGTTTATATAGGTTTAGAGGTGACTCTTGGAGAAATCCTTTCATGAAGAGTCACAACCCTTAGTGGAGAGTCATATCCCATGGGATAAGACACTACATATTGAAAGGGTTTAAGTGAGTGAACACATCCATTCACACTAACTAACTAACTCATATTTCTATCAAAATTCCAACAAATATATACATTTATTTTTACCTTTTATCTCCGTGAAACCAATCCAATTAAGCTTGGATTTTTATTCACGTTGGATATCCGGATACTATTTAGTTTATGTGATCTTGATCATGAGTCGTAATTTACGGTTTCCTCCAACTTCTCAAGTCATCCTAGACATATACAGGAGTAATGGTAAAAGAATATTGATGCAAATAACCTTGATATACAAACTCAAGTCATAAAAAATGCCATAAAAGCAGTGGGGTGTTCATGTATATATGAAAACTTGGTCCTTTTGGAAATTTAGAAATGGTAAAAGTGAGAGTATAAATTGCGTGACAAAAGAAACGAAGCCACCCCTTATCAGATTGGGAAGTGGCAACAAGTGGAGACAATGCTTTCTAAAACACGCACTTTAAGGTTTTCCCACCTGAATTTCAAACAATTTTGCCCAGTTCTTGGAGGTCGCCATGGCTATCTGAGAAGAAACCTAATCGCCTGGACAAAAGACTGGCTATACAAAATTTCATGAGAAAACACTACAAATCTACCAGTACTAGAGAAATGAAACACATAAATCTCAGTTCTCAAATTACATTTCGGTTCATCTCGAACCAGACTTTGTTGCTCCTTGGGCTTCGGCTGAACAATTTAAGGCGAATGTAAACTTGGGCCTGGATTGTAAGTTGAGAACAAAGGCGAGCTATTTTAATACTATGAGTTTTAGGAAAAGGAAATCATTGAAATTCAGTATATAAAATTTGCAAACGCAGTAACATCTGCAAATTTGGTATCAATTATGTGAACGGGGCCAACGAACTAACCGAACAATTTTTCTTCATTTTTACGATTTAAGTGGAGGTAAAAAAGCTGAAGGAGGATCAAAAGAGTGCAACTTGTCCATGTGGCTGTTTTATGTATCAAAGACATGTGTAAGTTTAATTAACTTAATTTCAAGTAAACCTTTGAATACATCCGATGTTGTGTGTCTAAATCTAAAAGGTCACATGAGTTTCTTACTTGTAAAAGTAATAGAAATGAAAACCCTTGGAGTATAAATTTCTATTACCATTGATACAGGGAAACCACTCCCAGATTAGCCATGGTGTGGAATTGGATTCTACCATAATCTGTGTAGCCTTCATGCTCTTCATGATTTGTAATAATTTATATAGCGTTCACGACCCTCATCATGAGTCGTAGTTTACAATTTTCTCCAACATCTCAAATACATCCAAAACATAAGAGTAATGGCTCAAGAATATTGATGCTGAATAACCCCATCAAATTTCCGGTCATATACACAAGTTTGGGAAAAAAGGCAGTGGTATGGATATATATAAAAAATTACTTATCGTAACGGAGGTTTACAAATGGTAAATAAGTGATCGTCTAAATTTGCATGGCAAGAAGGGAAACCACGGCCTTATCAGATTGGGAAATGGCAGCAAGTGGGTCCCATACTTACTCAAACACAGTTGAAGGTTTGACCACCTGAATTTTTAGATAGTCCAACTTGAAAGCTGACGGCCTCTGTAGTCACAACGAGTAGTTCCTATCACGGGATTCACCCATATTCAACCACTCAAAAGGCATCAAAAGGATCTCAACAATCGCGGTAGGATGGTCTACCCCAAACATGAATTGGATAAGATTAAAATAGTTGGGTCGTCCCCAGGTCCCGCAGGTGCAAGTTTCATTTGCAGGGACTCCGACGCACGAACTGTAATGGCTCTAGCTCAACCTTTGGGAATTATGACTGCCTTAACTGCGGAAACTTGGACCCTGTTTTTATCATCGAGAACTGCAACAAAAAGGCAATGGATAAAAGTTCTCTTCGATACGGACTCAGAGAACCTATTTTGTTTCATCACATCCCCCCGACACATCTCAAAGATGATGATTGAGGAAATAAAGAATAGAATACGACAAATTCCGCAGGATGTTATCCAGCACAACTACAAAGAATGAAATCAACCATGAAATGGCTTGGCGAATCATGCGGCAAATGGAAGTCAAATGGTGAATTTTTCAACCGAAATATGGAACCAGGCAATCCCGGCTTTTATCAATCAAATTGTTTACCATGACTCCATGGGTCCCACATACCCACGTCAAATTGTAACCTAATCTTATTTTAATAAAATGCATGCTATAATGAGTAGATTCCTGGAAGTCCGGAACAACTTTTTCTTGTTGTTGTCACATAAGTGGATCCAGAATCAACGTAACTTTCAAGGTCCTTAATGATTTCACCTATTTTTTTATATTTTTTTTTCACCTAAAAGGTCAATTCATTGAAAAAAGAAAATACGGGAGAAGAGTTCCTAGGTGAGTCAAAAGGTGAAGGTAACGCCAACACCAAAAACAAAAAGAGGCAAAATAAATGAATGGCAAAAGCCAACTCCTAACCCAAGAAACAACAAACAAAGATCAAGTAACAAATCAAACTGTTGCTAAAACACCAAAACAGATGAAAGCATAATTACTTATGCTTCCTAGCGACGGACCGTTGGCCTTTACCCAGATTTTCAATGTTTCCTTTGTTCGGAGTTTCGACATTCCATTTGAGCCTAGAAAGCATTTCCGTTTTCTTGCTGGCCTTGTCTTCATAAGCCAAATAATGTGCATATTTGTCAGCTTCTACATCATAGAATTCTTCATTCTCCTCCCCCACACTCTTCAATAAGAACTCTATCTTTATCTTGAATCGAATGTTGATTTTCAGTAGTCAAGACTCTGAAAGTGTTATTCACTTTGACACAAGTGTCACTGCTCTTAGTCTTGGTAGTTCCTTCCTTACCAATCGCAACATTCTTAACAGAAGAGTTTCTGCTTGAAGTTGTCTTCCAGTTTCCAGCATCACTTGGTGAGATTGCAATCTTTGCAGTAGCTCCTTGATTGCCAGGAACTACTTTCCTACTATTAGGTTTAAAAGATGGGTAACCTTCAAAAAGAAAGGTACCTTAACCTATATACCAGTATATAAGATAACAATGCCCATTTATTTTATGTCTAGTGTTGCGTAGTTTTCCCCAACTTCTCATGCACTGTGATAACAACTTTCTGACTTTTGAAAGAAAAGAAAAAACAACAGACAACTATCTTCCCTCACCCACAAAGGTAAAAACAAAACATAGTAAATCAAAGTAAACAACCTTTTGGACTTCACAACAATGTATATTAACCAATCAACTTTTGCTTCGTGATTTTTTTTCTTTAGCTTTACTTTTAGGTTCTCTAGTTGATTTATTTATATAGAACCTGCCAACTGTTTTAAGTGAAGGGTAAACAGACGATTAAAATTAGAACTTGTAATATAAAACGAAAGGAAAAGATGATCGAAGAGTGACCATGCATACAAAATTGCATAAAAAAACATGAAATCCTCGTTAACAAGATTGACAAATTACACTTCTGAAACAGATCTCTAGTCATCCCAAACTTCCCTCTTGGGAAAACCATATTTACATGAACGTTAGTCTTCATAATACTAAGGTAATTTAATTTAATGATTAACAACCTAAAATATATGACACAAATAATTAATCATGTATGTATGAACAAAAGAAAACTTACATTGTAATCTTCCGGGTTGTACTAAGTTGATAAAGTTTAGGAAATTCCTTGCGAAGGAGAAGATTGTGTTTTTTTTTTCTTGAAAAGGGGATTAAATTTGATAACTGGATGCCGAGGAGGTAAAAATTACAGAGAAATACATGGAAAAAAAATAAAAATATACAATACAATTTAAACTAGGAAGCACCATCTCAGAAGAGTTCATGCGGACATACAATACATATACATCAGCTTAATGTCATTCCAATCACTTTGGATAAAGTTTTTCCTCCCACCTAGCCACTAGATCTTCAAAGTATAATCCACCGAACACCTTGGATGGAAGTCCCCACTGATACAAGAGAGATTTAACCGCAATAATTCTGTCGGCTTCATTTTGGATTTAATTATGGAAGAATCGTCTATTCCTCTTCAACCAGATAGCATGCGGAAGACAGTTCCAAATAAAGTTGTGCATAACATTAGACCACTGTCTTGTCCACCCATCAAGGCACATCCCTGTCGTGAAAGGCATTACTGTACTCATTCCTGTGTATCTTAGAAGTAGCTCCACACCTCATAAACAAAGGAACAATGAAGTAAAATGTGGTTGTTAGTTTCCTCCTCCATGAGGCACAACTTGCATCTCATATCCGTTGTTGGTGGTACCACTGCTCGTCTTACCAATACATCCATAGTAGGTGAAGTATTCCATAGTGTAGCCCAAATGAAAAAGGATACTTTTGTAGGGATTATATCATTCCAAAAAATATGGGGTTTTGTGAAATGGTTTTCTTCTTGGTATGTGTTAGAGCACTGCTCGTTCGAACTCGCAAGCGTTGCTATCTCAAGCTTGTTTGTCAAGTTTAGTTGTCAAAACTATAAGTCTTGATTTGTAGTCTACTTATAGCTATGTCTCGGATTAGGATAAAATGTGCAGTTGAGCTTTAGACTTCACGACGTTCATCGATTGAAGACGAAGAACTACTAAGGGGAGCTTGTGGAACTTCATCAACAAAAGGTATGTGGAGACTTGAACTCATCTATCACTCAGAAGTCTATTTCTATTCTATCTCCTATTGAGACAAAATTCGTATAGCTATATAGACTTTACATTATACACATTTGATATTTCGAGTTGAGTTTAACTCGTTTATATCTTTCTCAAAATATGTGTTGGAAAGCTTTTTGCTTTAACCACGTTCATCATTATTCTTGACGAAAGTCAAAAGATGATCATGTGAAAATCACCTGGTAACATCTTACATGATTTGTGTGAGACAGTCATTTGTTGTAGGCTCGGAATGTTTCGTATTGATCATTCAATCACTTGAAAATTGATTTGAAGCTAATAGTTTGTGTGAGACAGTTATTCCCGTCAATTTTTCAATGATTGAAATGGGAGTTAATAGCTAAAACCCATGTCTGGATACATTACGGTTTGTGTACTTAGTGTATGAACTGTTTTGACGGAATTCAGGACCGTAAGTTTGCATACCCGTTCGCAAACTTATTCAACTGTTTAAGTCAGGGTACTTAAGGTTTGCATACCTGTTCGCAAAAGGATTTAACCGTTGAAGTCCGGGAACCAAGTTTGCGTACCCGTTCGCAAACGGTTTCAACTGAGTTCGGTCCGGAGCTAAAGTTTGCATACCTGTTTGCAAACTGTCGGCTTGTGACCAATGTCCGGAACTTAAGTTCCTGTACCCGTTCGAAAACTTAAGTGGTTCAAGATCTTAAATCGGTTAAGTATGATTTCATACTCATGAGCAAATACATTTATAAATTAAGGAATGCAATCTTTGCAAACCGTGGCTAAAATGTTCATGAACTGATTCTTTTGAATCAATCCGATTTTGCTTCAATTGTGTCTTGTATATTTCTATGAGAATATAAACAATTGAACAACTCTATGAGTAACACAATTAGATTCATTTGATTATCAATTGATCTAGAAGTTTTAAGATAAACAAGGTTAATAGAAAAGTGTTCATATGGCTAACTTCGGTTAACTGTTATTGAGCCAACTCAATATACAAGTTTAGGTACGGTTACCCATATCTAAATGAAGGTATATTTCATTTGTGTGTAACAAGCTAAGATCAATCTAATGGTTGAAGATATTAGCTTGAATCTTAAATCAGGTTTCATCTAACGGTAAATATTGATTGTTTTGTTCCAAAGCTATCAAACCCTGATTTGAAGACTATATAAGGGAGAACTCTAGCAACTGGGAAACCTAATCCCGACACCTCATGTGTGATACTAGTTGAGACTAGAGTCTATTCTCCTTTAACCTAGGTTTTTCCTAAAACCATTATAGGTTAACGACTTAAAGACTTCATTGGGATTCTGAAGCAAGACCCAACTATTTTCTCTTTAGTTGCATATTCTGATCTTACTTTGTTCTATCGTATTGAGTACTATCTTCTCTAAGATTTTCTCGAGATTTATCTCCGATAGGTAAGATATGAAAAGTAATCACAAAGCTCTTCGTCTCATTATTTGTGATTCCACAATAACTTGTTCTACTACCATATAGTTAAGTTATTGTGAGGTGATTGATATTACTAGGCTGTTCTTCGGGAATATAAGACCGGTGTGTCATTTGGTTCCTGTTCACCTTGATTTATCAAAAGAATGAACAAAAACTCGTAGGTATTTCTGTGGGAGACAGATTTATCTATTCAATAGACTTTTCTGTGTGAGACAGATTTGTTTATCAAGTCCTCGACTTTGGGTCGTAGCAACTCTTAGTTGTGGGTGAGATCATCTAAGGGAATCAAGTGCGTAGAGTCCTGCTGGGATTCTGAGGCGTAAGGAACGCGACTGTACCTTAATCAGTGTGAGATTGGTTAGGGCTCAACTACATTCCAGTCCGAAGTTAACTTGTAGTAGGCTAGAGTCTTTAGCGGCTTAATACAGTGTGGTGTTCAAATCTAGACGAGGTCCCGGGTTTTTCTGCATTTTCGATTTCCTCGTTAACAAAACTTCTGGTGTCTGTGTTATTTCTTTTCCGCATTATTCTATATAATTGAAATATCACAGGTTGTGTGTAGTTCAATCAATTAGATAATCCAACCTTTGGTTGTTGATATAAATTGATTGACACTTGAACATTGGTCTTTGGTACCGTTCAAGTTGTTTCTCATTAATCAGGCTCACGGATTTCTATCTCTTTGATTTGATGATTGCATTAATGCATAACTCTTGGACGTATTTTCCTTGATTGAGTCTGACTGTCTAGTTGATTCTCTTGGAAATATATTGGAGTTAATCCATACAGATTGCGAAATATTGGGTGTGGTTGTTAAACCCCCACTTTTTCAGTATGTCTCCTCAATTTGAACATTGTAGCACGATTTAGCGGAGATTTCACTTGTAGCCAAGTGAAGCCAAACTCTACGATCCGGAATGTTGGATATTAGTTCTGCATTGCCAATATCATGCGCCAATTGCACAACCTCTATAATTTCTTCGGCTTTCAAGTTCCTTTTAAGACCCAAATTCCAAGCCGAGTTTGAGGATGTCCCATGGATAACCTCACTTATAGTTGCATTCTTAGAGGTAGAGAGTTTCCAGATTCTATGAAATTTATCACGTAATGGAATTGTTGTGCACCAGTTTTCCTTGCAAAAACTAGTATTTTCTCCGTTATTTACGGTGATAGGAGAATTCACGGTTACAAGAGGGAGAGCAGTCATAATACCTTTCCATAAGTTCGTGCCATGTGAAGTGCGAACATGATCTGGATACCAAGACTCTTCATTGCCTCCGTACTTTTGATGAACTATTTTCCTCCACAAATGTTTTTTCTCTGAAGCAAATTTCCATATCCATTTCGCTAGCAAAGCCCCGTTTGTAAGCTTTATTTTGCTTATCCCCAATCCCCTTTTCGCTTTCAGTCTACAAATTTTCTTCCATCCCACCCAATGAAATGATTGTTTCTCTTGCGTATCACCCCATAAAAAATCTTTACATAATTACTCTGTCTTCTTTGCACTGTTGCGGGAATAGCACATAAGGATAAGAAGTAAATTGGGATACTAGAGAGAGTGCTATTGTTGAGAGTAAACCTTCCTCCTCTTGACATGTATTTTTTCTTCCACGGAGCCGATCTTTTTTGAATCCTCTCGATCACAGGGAGAACAATTTTCAGAGAAGTAACAATTTTCTACATATCGACGGCAAAGTTAGGCCTGGATTTTAAACGTAGAAGACAGAACAAAGGCGAGTCATTTAAGCATGGTATCAAAGACGGTGCTCTCAGTATTAACATTTCTCAAACGTTATGCTAACAACTAAGAGACCAAGCTTCATGTTCATATTTGTAGCTATTTTATGTGTCAAAGACATGTGCATCAACTTAATCATTTCGGTTTAATAAGTCATTCCATTTCCATGTTGGTGCTAGTATACAAGAATCATTTCCAAAAGCAACCGAATACTGATTCATCCAAATCAAATTACAGATATAAAACATTTAGCCATGACTAAGTCTACCTTACTTCAATATATTTTTTCAATCTTAAGATGCTAAGTAAAAGGTCATACGAGAGTCTTACACAATATACATTTCTATTGTTTTGACCCCGGTGAAAGCAATCTAAGGCGTTAACTGTTTGATTCGCATCATGCATTGGATCAACAGATTCTACCCTTATCTATTCAGCACTTCAAGAGCTACATCATGTTTCATAGTTTACAGTTTTCTCCAACTTCTCGAAGGCATCTAGGATATAAGAGTAAATGGTAAAAGAATATTGATGCGAAATAACCCCAAATTTCCCGTCATGCTTATGATAAACGCAAGTTGGCAACGATGTTATTTAAAGCATGGTGTGTATACATATAGAAAATTACCTGCTCATAATGGAAGTTTAGAAATGGTAAAAGAGTGATCGTCCGAAACGACCCCTTATCAGAATGGAAAGAACCATACTGTCTCAAACACACTTCGAGGTTTGACCACCTGAATTTCGAATAATATCAAAGTTCGACAGTGGATAGTCCAAGTTATGACACAAATAATGAGTGGTTCACCGGATGTTCGGAACAACATTTTCATGTCTTTGTCACGGAAATGGATCCACAAATGAAATAAAACGTTAAACTTCTTATGTTCTTCATCACGCGAAAGATCTTCATAGCAATCGTGAATGTTTCTTCACTACTCTTTTGAAATTTGAATGATCAACTTCGATTTAATCAAGTAATGTAATCTTGGACTAGTACAAAAAATCCACGCAATTGAATTTCTGCCTTCCTATCTGCGTTAATCATATACAGGTCTTTCGATCCTGCCCATAACTTTACAGAAAATTTAAAGCGAAAATTATTGGTTTGGCTGGTTTACTCAACTCACATCAAAGAATGTCACAAAGCATCTTAAGGTGGAAATCGAATAGTAAAGAAAAAACCGTGATAACATGAAATCCAGAGACACAAACCGCTAAATTAAATATTTTTAGGTAATATGATCAATGTAATTTCAAAACTAAGTACAGATGTAGTTTCCTTATTTTAACAATAACAAAGAAATACAAATTAAGAATCACGAAGTGTACCAACAACTAAAGTTTCCACACCCCCATTAAACATCATCTTGCTTTTACCAAACATTTGGATTTTACTCCTTCAAAAACAATTAGTGTTAGGTATCATCATTTACAGTTTTCTCCAACCTCTCATATACCAATGTTTTTTTTGGACCAAACAAAACCAAGAGCAAGTCTTCCTTCATGCTCAATTCTCTATATAGTTTTATACAAATTCGCAGCATCTCATTAAATTAAAAATATGGAATGGAAGCAGTAACTATGCAACCGAAATTCATAAATGACCGAAAAGTGACCCATAATTACATGACAAAACATGACAGAACTACCATTGCAAAACAAAAATGAGAACCATACTCAGTTCTCAAACACACTTTTTGTTTATTCCAAACCAGCCTTTTTTACTCCTGGCAGTCACATTTACATGAACAAAAATGATAGAAAACAACTCACGTAGTCAGAGCGGTGTGGTCATATTTTCAGGCACTTGATCAAACGATGTGGTCATATTTTTAACTTCATCATTTTCCTAGTTACATATACTAAGTAACTTCCCTCTCCCTAACTTAATACTATATTTTTTTCCTACTGGTACAGTGGTACTAATTAATCTACTTCACAAATCCTGGAATCTAAGTAACGACCAAACCCGAGCTTTCATACATCATCTTCTTTGGAAGTTCAAGTTCTTGATTCCATAAGCAAAGACAAAGAAGAAGGCAAGGACAAACCCTATATGAGCTAACCCACTTAAGGAAGTCATGCTCATAACCGAAATGATCCTTCAGGAAACTTTTTACCGTTGGATTTACTAACAATCCTGGAACCAGCAATTCATTAGTTTTGTCGCCAACCTGAGATGCCACCAGACCGTAAATAGTCCAAGCAACAGGTGAACCCCAGTAGTACCACCTCCACCATATTGGGATTTGCTGCGAATGCCAATTTAAGTGTCAGATTTAAATACTAAAGAATATTGTTCTTCAAAAGCTCAGGGTAATAATACTATGGCACGGGGGAGTCAAAGATTACATACCGGTCTAGGGAGGAGGAAACCAGAGAACAAATTCCATAAACTTGTGAAGAAGGACATAGTGATGGTAGCAGTTTGGGGGGATGGAGTCAGCACTACGCACATCATGCCGTACATTGTAAAGTAGATAAAGCACATGAACATGAAGTAGATGAAGTACAAGAACTTGGCTACGCCCCAAGGGAATCCAATCATAGAGAAAAGGATAAGAGAGTACACCAGGGTCTGGACAAAAACATAAATCACTTCGATGGCCACTTGCAACGGATGATAATCTTATTTTGTTCCCTTAATATTCAGTATATATGTCATACGTACTAGATTTCTCTTGCAGTACAGCGTTCAAATATATATCTCCAAGAATAAAGTACACGATTTTACCTGTGCAAATGCGTAGGGCAATGCGGAGTACATTCCCGCAGCTTTTTCACGGTAGAATACTGTTCTCTCAACTGCAACAACAGGTTGCACAGAAGTAGCATTACCCGCTCCAAGAAAAAGAGTAGAGGAATACATAGCTCCAAGCAACTTCTTCAGGTCTTGTTGTTTAGAGCTTTAATATATAATGAAAAAATGAGCCTCAGTGAGATATATCCACAAGATTCTTTACTAGCAAGTGCGATACTCCTCCTTATACGAAATGAAAGGCTTACGCTTTGTCTCCTTTATCCCTAAAGATTACACCGAATAGAATACCAATGACTGTAGTTGTGAACAATCGGACTGCATTATATTTTGGGTTCCTCCAGTATGACCAATGTTGTTTCCAGAAACATGCTTTGCATTGAGTAATAAAGTCTTGGGAATACTCTGTGGGGAAGTGAAGGTCTTTGGAACCTGGTGCAGGAGTGCTCAACTCTTTGATAAGTTCTTGGTTTCTCCTGAAAGGAGTCAGTAGGAACCATTGAGTACATATAGAAAGCTATACGCAAGAAAAACTATGTTCCAATTTACTTACTGATAGAGGGTGGAATTAGCATAAACTTCAGCAAAGTCTACGTCAAGCTGAGCCTCTACAGAAGCAGAACTAACATCAAGCATCCATGCAGCAGGATTATATCCATCCCTAATCTTTGGAACCCCCGGAACAGACTGAAAAAAGTTACCATCGGAATGATAAAAACTCTTTGCACATTGGACATTAAGAACTCTTAGACTCTTTATCGGTTTTGAACGCTGAAATGGATGCTCACCTGAAAGTATTCTACAAGGTTGTGAGAACGAGCACCAAGTGGTCCAGCATATGTAACTTGGCCTCCTCATTTCATCAATAAAAGCTGCAAGCAAACCCTGTCGAATTAGAAGCATATCTTGAGACGCAATAATGATGATTGCAAGAGAAATTATACAAAAACTTGAATCAGACCTCGTCAAAAGCTTCAAAGATAGCAATACTAGGTTGATGAATAGTGCAGACAACGGTTCTCCCTGTATCTACCGTGTTTCTCACGGCTCGCATGACAATTGCAGCGGCCCTAGCATCAAGACCTGATGTTGGCTCATCCATGAAAATTATTGATGGATTAGCAACCAACTCGACGGCTATGGTGAGTCTCTTTCTCTGTTCAGTTGAAAGACCATCTTCTCCAGGCTTACCAACTAGAGAATTTCTCAACGGATGAAGCTCAACCAAATCCATGACCTCGTCAACAAACATCTAAAATATGATCGGAGCAAAAAAGGAACATCAATAATAAAATGCGATTTCTCAAAGAAAGATTGTTAAAAGATGATTTATGCGAATACATACTATTCGTGCCTCCTTTTTAACATCAGCAGAGAGACGAAGCCAGGCCGAGTACATAAGAGATTCGTAAACTGTGACATAAGGTGAATGAATATCATTCTGTTCACAGTAACCACTGACTCGAGCAAATGTTGCTTGGTTCTTTGGATATCCAGATATGTTAGTTTCTCCTTCAATATACCCTCCAGTTTTCCTTCCTGCTAGAACATCCATCAATGTAGTTTTTCCAGCACCACTAACACCCATTAATGCTGTCAATACACCTGGTCTGAAAGCCCCGCTCACATCTCTTAACAACTGGAGACGAGTTTCTTCAATTCCTTGGGATTTCATTTCCTGAGTAATAAAATACTCACAATAAGATGGGAACACTTTGAAACTACGGTAAAAAAAAAACATACCACAAACAAGATCTTTGTTTATTAAGTGACTTACAGCAGGCATATCGACATAGTAATTTACATGGTTGAATGAAAGCGAAAGAGGCTGGAAAGGTAGAACCATTCCTCTTTTTGGTTCTGCTGCATTTGAACCACTGATCTCCTGTAACTGGATGTTCTTCAACTTCTCACTGTCATCCTCATCTTCGATCAAAGCTTTAGAGTCACCAAAAGCTGCAAATCCAATTTTAGTAGTACGTAGTTAATTAGCAAATGGAATCTATGTCCCTGAAATGAAAACAACACCAAGATTATGAAAATTAAAAGAGGGCTTACGGCTTAAATAAGTGAGTGCAAGCATGAAAAGAATGTTGAAGAGAACAGAAAATGCGAACAGTGCCCCAACACAAATCCAAAACCAATTGTCTGTCAAAAACATGCCTCTGGACTTCAGAAGGGCCTTTCCTACCGTGGATTGACCAGTGACGGGATCCACTCTGGGTAGAGGCTGTATAAGAGAAAAGCAAAAAGGGTATTTGTTAGAGAATAGGAAACTTAATTTTGTTTCCTGTTGATATACAGCTTTCTGTTTATAGGGTTAGTTATTTGTGTTATGTATTGTACGCCAAGCTAAGGCGAATTGTTTTCCTGTACGACAAGTCATGTAACAAAACCTATATAAACAAAGTTTTATCTTTGGTTTTCTGACTTTCTCAAGTTGAGAAACCTATTATAACCTAAAACCTGTCTGTATTAAATAGTGAATTAATTATAGTGTTCAGTAGAGCAGGAAGCGTCATTTATGAGCAATCATACCTTGTCCCATCTTTCATCAAGAAATTCGTTTATGGCTATAGCATTTTGGCCGTACATCATAGGAGAAACATAGTATATCCAACTCATCCATGGCTGAAGATCATCTGCGAAAGAAGTTAACAAGAAGTTTCTGCTTAGGTTTATGAAGATAGCAACTACAGACACATTACATTTGCCAACTCCTCGCCTTTGGATATAACGTATCCTCCAAGCACAAAAACCAATAGCAAAGTGAAGGAACCGAGTATGTTCGCAACCACTGTGGTTCGTCCAAGTGCTGCTATGAAACGGAAAAGAGATAAAGCCATCTGATGGATACTAAAGAACGTCAAGAACTGTCGGAAGAATCTGCAAAAGTTAGAAAAGGGTCAAACAAGTAAGAGCGAAAACGTTCCAGTGGATCACGTGACCATTACATAGTGTGCATACCTACTGGCTGCAGGTGCAAACCCAATTGAGTAGTAAGTAAGAATGATCCATATTGCAGATTCCATGAAGGAGAGAGGGATCCTGAGGACCCAGATTGGTAAAGCGTAAGCCCATGCAGGATAAAACAGGAAATCTCTCTGCTTATAGAAAACAGGCAGACCGAATACCGTCATAGCGAGCTCAGCCATCCCGTTAAACATCACTTGAATCGGACTGAAAAACAGGGATCCTAGATACTTCCCTCCCCCAGATATTGTACCAGGAGTCATCTCTGTTCTCAAGAACATGGTTAATGTAATGATTGACATAAATGTTATCTGGCAAGTTTTGAAAATGTACAGGAAAGACCTGCGCTTCATCAGCAACCATTCCCTCGAGAAGCATGCCTTAAAGAGTTCCCTGTTGGAGATACCATACTTGGTCTTTACTAATGCAGCAGGATGGGTTCTAGATTTGTCGTAAGGAATTCCGAGTTCCTCTTTAAGTTGTTGACCTAAGTGGTAACTTTTGAAGGAGTTCACAAACTCATATACTGAGATATATCTGTAAGGCTCACTCGTATTGTACCAATATTGCTCTTGGTCCTTCTTCGAAATTACCTCTTGCAGAAAGTCGGCGACTCCTTTCCTTTCAGGGCATCTGAATCCCATGCTTTCAAAGAACTCAAGAACATTTTCACGGGGTCCTTGGTAAATAACCTCACCCCCAGAAAGTAGGACAATGTCATCAAAGAGCTCAAATGTTTCTGGAGCTGGTTGCAAAAGAGATATGATCATAGTCGCATCCACCTCATGTACCATTTGTTTCATAAACTTAATAATTTGAAAGGTGGTCGAACTGTCTAGCCCGGTTGATATTTCATCCATAAAGAGTGCTTTTGCTGTACCGACCAACATCTCTCCTGCATTCAAGATCAAAAATTATATTTATAACTTATAAGTAGTTACCACACTAAGTGCAATTTCTGAACATTACTTGTGTACTCTACAGTCTATACGTACCAGTTGTCACACGCTTCTTTTGTCCCCCAGAGATGCCCCTTGCCATGGCGCCATCCACCATTGTATCAGCACAAATATCCGGCCCAAGTATCTATAAGGAAGCAAAAGAAGGTTTGAGGTTAGATTTCCCAAAACTAGGAAACTAGGTAACTTCAATAGAGAGAACAAACCTTGAGAACATTTTGATTGAATATTTATTCACCGATCAAAAAACAAAAAACACAAACCTTGAGAACATAATCTGTGACTAAACTGCTTTCCTGTCCTTCCACGGCTGTTACCTTCATGAAAGCGTCGATCTCAGGATCTGGCTTTATCCCCGCCTCTTTTTCTCGTCTTGACAACTCTGCCAACATGTCGAATCTGGGACCAACTCCAAAGCAGCGTCCAGAGAAATCCAATGTTTCCCTGACTGTCATCTGTTCATTATGAAGATCTTGTTAACTAATATATTCGGAGGTTCTTTGAGGGATGAATTCCGAGAATTCATGTCCGCAGTAGGTGACTTTTCCAGTTACCTGTGTAAGGCACAAAAATATCGTAGACATGTATGAACACCAAAATTTACATATGCTCAAGAGTGTGTACATATATAAACAACGGATAGAAAAGAGACCCGTAGACTTTTATCAAGCTTTCCTGCAAGTGCTTGCAAGAATGTAGTTTTTCCTGAGGCTGGAGGTCCAAGCAGCAATGTCAACCTGGAATCCAAACATAAAGAGCATGAAAAACACAATCCGTGCAAGCCATCTTGGCTTATATTTTGGCAACAGATGTAGTAACATTTATGGCAATTAAATTGAGCCTACAGAATTATATACACTACACTTGATGACTTACCTGGAAGGTTTTAAGACTCCATTCAATTGGTGGAGTATCTTGTTCACTCGCTTCTTGGATGGTGCACATCGAATAAAACCAAAAATCGTCTACTGACATTGGAATACAACATTATTATAAATTATCTCCAAAATACATGAAAACGGAAAAGAGTTTGTTTGTCAAAATTCCAACAACTCAACCATTTCCTAAATTCCCATTTATTATCAAAATTCCAAGTTACATCCAAAAAAAAAAAAAATCACCTCAAAAGCATTCATTCAAAGTAGTATTGAACAAAGTCGGAAGTGCTCTACTTGCAACAAACGCATCTCCCTCCACGGACAGATTCTCAAATCGTACTTCAATTTTAGGAATATCAATTCCTACCCTGATATCAACAAAACTCAATTAGTCTTTCACCAATAAACAAAATCTAAAGACTTAAAGGCCTAGACAAATAAATTTCCCACGTTGAATGGTGAGGAAACCCTCGCTTCCTATTGGCCGAAATAAACCTTTTTTGAATTTTGTAAAACGAGCGATTTGGTGAGGACACTTGGCAACGTATGATTGGTTTAAAAAGATAAAAAAAAATGAAACCAAATTCAATTTGGAATTCGTGAGGACACTTGGCAATGTATGATAGGTTTAAAAATTACAAACTCAAAAGGAAAACTTAACTTACCGTGTTTTGAATTTTATGGAAGTCTAAATTCAATTTGGAAATTGAGTACTTACCATATAAGGACTCTTTTTTCCAAATTAATATATAAAGGGGAAAGAAATCTACATATTTCACACATATTTTCTGCGAAATAAAAAGAAAAAATAAATAAAATATACACATATTCTCCACCTATTTAATGTATTTGCCCCGCCACACCAAATCAAAAATACATCGCCACACCAAATCAAAAATGCATCGCCAAGGGGAGGGGTGAAGCCCTGCGCACACCAAATCAAAAATGCACCCCCATAGGGCTGCGCGAAGCCCCGCGCCCAACAAATCAAAAATGCATCCCCACGAGGAGGGGCGAAGCCCCGCGCACACCAAATAAAAAATGTATTCCCACGGGACGCGGCGAAGCCCCGCATACACCAAGTTAAAAGAAATAAAATGTCCGGTGCGTCGCACGGGCACAAATCTAGTAAAACTAACAAAATTATACGGGAAACAAAAACAAACCTATCGACTCGATTCCTCAATCTCCGAAGAAACTTTTCATTATCTTCTTCCACAACTTTAAGTATACCACTCATTAATTGTTTCTTATCATGTGCTCCTAATTTAGCAACATCCACTTCAGAATAACGTATTTTACCATTATCCATGACTGATGATAAAAACAGATTTTCTAACTCTATCGTAAGTTGGTAATCTCTCAATAGCTGCCCATTTTAATTCTTCTTCATCTTCTTCATGATTATTTATTATTATACTATGAAATCCTCCTCCATCTTGTTGTTCTGTCCAACTTCTTCTATCTCCTCCTATTGATGATCTACTCATTTCTCTTGATAAATCATCTCCTCCACCTGTTAACGCTGCTCCTACATTCGCCATAGTTTTTAGCTTCTACGATCTAAATATTCAGATTCTTCTTGATTTAATTTCACTCTTGTCAGATCTTACCAGAGATTCGAGTATTTCCCGCCAGTTTTTCTGCGTTTTTTTCCTTTTGATTTTGGTGATGAAAGAAGAATTTACGGTTTTGACTATGATTCTGATTCTGAAAAGTGTATTTAAGATCTCTCTGTCTGAACAGGGAAGAAGAAGAAGAAGATCAAATAAATGATACGGGGAAGGAAAAGAAAAATTGTTGTTATTTGACCACTTCATTTATATGCGGGTGTGGATGACCGTTAAATGTGTTTTGCATTTATAGAATGCTAAAACCTCGGGTACGCCCAATGCGCATGCAAAGATGAAAATTTTATGTAAAGTCATTTACTTTTATATCTCATACAACTAAAACTTTATCTCACGCCGTAAGACTTTAAATGTATAACCAGAAAACCATAAAAGGTCTTCTAATGTAATATGGTTTACAGTTTTCTCTAATGATTTACAGTTTTCTCTAATGATTTACAGTTTTCTCCAACCTCTCAGATACCATTGATTACCGATGTTTCGTTCGAAATAAATTCTCAAAAGGGTTGATAATTATGTAAACCCAAACCCAAACCAAACCAAAGCAAATGGTTTTTCGTGCTAATTCTCTATATAGTATACAGTAAAAACTCCATATACATTAGAAACTTCATTAATTAATACTCGATTATTTAATAAACTCTCTTAAATAATATTTTTAGCCGGTCCCGAGTCGGGGACAACGTGCCAAATTAATAATTCGCTAAAATTATAAATTAATACATTTTTGATTACTTATGTAGACCCAACATGAAATATAAATTAATAATCCACTATATATATACAATACACTAATGTTTTATGAAGAAAAGTAAATCAGTTGTCTTTTGTTTTTTGTTAAAATCAATATCACACTGAACTAATTTTTCTTATCATCGTAAGAATTTCTAGTGTTGTTTCTTATAACCCAATGGGAAATTATTTAATGTGATTGGCGCTTTAACGACCTCGTTTCGTGAAGGGGGATCTATTGTAGAACTTTCATCATCTTTTTTCCCATCTTTATCAATTCCCATAACGCTCTCAATTATTTCTTCATCAGTCAACAGTTGCGTAGCTTCATCTTCTTCCAGATATTCACGACATATTGACATTCACTGCATTGCGATAACCCAACTTTTTGATCAAATTTTGCAAGTCTTGACTGATATCACTGTCTAACTGTTCATCTGAATTGTCTAAACCTATGTTATTTGTTGATCAAAGTTAAATTTATCTATAAGTTAATAATATATTAATTAGTATATAAATTAATATTTTATCAGTTTATATAAATTAATAATTAATAATTAGTATATAAATTAATAATTAATAATTTATCAGTTAAATAATATCTCGCTTAATTAATAAATTCTGGTGGTCCCAACAACATTAATTTATAGAGTTTCTACTGTATTAATAGCTTTGGGACAAGGGATGGCAATGGAGCGGGTATGGGACGGGGACCTTGAATCCCATCCCCTACCCGTTACCATAAGAACTGGGGCGAGGACGGGTATGGGAAATACCCATAGGGGACGGGTTTCCCATTGGTTACCCATAGTTTACGAAAAATATTTATAACTCTATCACAATTCATCAAGTGCGATCGAGCATATCCACAGCAAAGCCAAAAGTGCAAAAAAAATTATATCAAGTACAATTTTTTCTTCTCAATCTTGGTTATAATCCAATGAGATTGATTATATAGGTGGACTAAAAGAAAATATAGTTAATATTTTAAGATCGGTCATGTACAGTATAATTTGTATGAGTGAGTTACAGAAATATTGTATCATTCGTAAATTTCTATGAACATTGAACGAAATAATAAATAAAATATATGATAATACTTTTTGATAAAATTCAAAAACCTATATATGAAAGGTATGGGGCGGGTATGGGGTGGGGACCTTAAATCCCATCCCCACCCCATCCCCGCATAACTAATTTCGGGGATTACCCGTACCCGACCCCATCCCCGTTTGTGCGGAGAAAACCCTACCCGATAGGGGCGGGTACCCACGGGGATGGATTTGGGTGGGGCAAATTGCCATCCCTACTTGGGACTTCACAAAATTATTAATATATGGAATTTATTAATATAGGGAGGTATACCAAAAAAAATTGCTCGACAAGAAGCTTTAAACATGCTCGACAAGTTGGAAATATTTTGGCTTCAATAAGAAGGTGCACAAAGTAACGAGGTCTTACGCATATGGAAATCAAAAGATGCGATAACAATCCAAAAAATTACATCATTTTATCTAACAACCATAGATACATATTTTTCTTTATCTTAAATTTTGATGTAACAAGATCTACAATTTTACGATTATGTCTATTATATTAATATATAGAGGTAAATTCCTTATGGTGGGACTAAAAAAATCTATTAATATTAAAATGTGGAGTTTATTACTATTTATAACTGGCCCAAGTTGGGACCATGATTTTTTATTAATATATAGAGTTTATTAATACATGGAGTATCATTATATAGAGTTTTTACTGTATATACAAAAATTGGCAATCTTCTTATTACATCAAAAATATTAAAAACATAGACTCAAATGGACTTGTCATGCAACGGAAATACATAAATGATAGAAAAGTGACGGTACATTGTTGCACGACAAAACACGTCAAAACCACCGTAACCAAAGAAATGAGAACCATACTTCCCGATTCTCAAAACACACTTTTGATTTATTCTGAGAATTAGACCTTGGTATTGTGATATCACATTTACATGAACACACTTTTGATTTATTTCGAGAATTACACTTCGGTACTGTGCTATCACATTTACATGAATAATAATGATACAGTAGAACCTCTCTATATTACTACTCATTACGTCAAAAATTATTAATATACGGAGGTTATTAATATAGAGAAGTACACATAGAGAATGTAAAATTCTAAGTTCAGCATGTGTTTAATGTATTTATAGTTGTACTAGATGATGTACATACATTTTTATGTTCCATACACAAATACATGTGCATATCTAGGAACTTGTTAGGCTACTAGATATTTTTTGATGTTTTGACAACTATAAATAGTACTATAACGTATAGTAGAAGCTAAATCATCAATTTATTTTCTTCTAACGGATCAATATATCATACAATGTTAGTAAAAGAACTTATATGAATGATAAAATTCGCATAACAAGATTTATATGTTTTCAATATATTGACGGTTATTGATATATGGAGGTAGATTCCTTAAGGTGTGACTGCAAAAAACTATTAATATTAAATTGCAGAGGTTATTGCTATTTATAATTGGCCCAATTTGGGACCACAATTTTTTATTAATATGTAGAGGTTATTAATATATGGAGGTTCTACTGTAACAAACACACCATTTAGTCAGCAATGTGGTCATATTTTCTTTTTTTAGTTACTTACATTCAGTTCGACAAGTTTTTTGTCGAAAGGTATTACTACATCCGCACAGCGGCTTGCACCCTATTCCTATAGCACGGGGGTACCTTAGTAATTAACAGCCTGAAATTGAACTACTATTTGTAAGACATGAGTTAAATGCACCCGCAAACAAATTTATTCTAAAATCAACTCAATCTATTTCTAAGACATGAGCTAAAGACATGGTTTCATGGAAGATATCTTGGAATCCAAAAAAATGGCAATCCGAATCGCGTTAAACATTATTCCGAATCTCGCTCAATATCGTGGTTCATTTTATTTTTAAATCTAATGGTCTCTTTTTAACCGTCGATTTTTTGGGCCAAGGTTAAACGCAATTAAGAATCGCGTTTTGTGCAATTTCAAATCGTGTTTTGGAATCTATTTTACCTTCCGCCATTAAATTTCACCTTCCATAATCAATTCCAAGTTCTAAGGTATCATGGAATTTGGAAGATGGAATTCTTCCACATAAAACTTGCCCTAACATGTCACCTTATTTCCAAAACTTCCTCTTGGTACGTAATTGATTACTAGATTCATTTCAAAAAGCAACACAACATTGCTAATGGAGCTTCGAGATTACTGGGTAGGTACCAAAATTCATATAAGACAGAAGACTTTCTAGTTTGTGTTATATAGATTTGGTACCTTCCCAGTAAACTGGTACCCCATTAACAACCATGATAGTACCGATTTTCATAGTTTTTTTCCTTAATAATACTTCCAAAGCAAATGACCAATACGTAATATCCGGCCACGACTATTGACGAAGTCTACTCCACTCAACAAATTCACACATATGGATCCTTGCCTCTAATCTGAGCTAATGTCCATTCATGTGTTTAAATTTACACAAAATTGAAAGCAAAAATAATTGGTTTGGTTGGTTTACTCGATACACATTAAAAAAAATCGCAAAAAACATCTGAAATTCAAAATCGAATTGCGCAGACAAATCAGTGATACCTTGAAGTCATGAAGACATGAACTATGATATAAATTTTTAATGTAATAATTAAATTATTATGAAATAGTGACTACTAATATCATCTCATACAATCCTCAAGGGTCAAAAAGTGATTGTTTTTTCTTCATGTTTATCTGCAAAAGTAAAATTTTATAAAGGCCTACCAGTGGTAAGCAAACAAAGACTCGTAAGAGCATACACACCCCAAGAAAAAAACTCAATTTGAGCTTAAAAAAAACAGACACAACAAACCCAAACTAAAAAGGCAAGCTGAAAGACTAAGTTAGGAAAAGGAGTCCCAGTTTGATAGGATACAATCCTCTCATGGTAACAATAACAAACAAGTCCATCAACCTCTACATCTAGGTAATGAAATTAATAATGAACTACCAACAATAAAGTTTCCACTACCCATTTAAGCACCCATCAATACTATTAGATTAAACCATAATACATTTAGATTCTTCTGCTATAAATTAAGATACTTACTAAATAGACTTAATTTTCAAAAGAAATCGAAACAAACTTAATATACTTACTAAATAGATTTATTATCGACAGAAAAATTGAGACATTGTTTATCCCTTTCGCGATCAAACCTAGAGATTTAAACAGATTTAGGTTATATTACTTATGCACCATGGTTTACAGTTTTCTCCAACTTCTCATATATGCCAATCTTTTCTTTAAACACAATGATAATGACGCAAATTCTAAAAGAAAAAGAAACCAAATGCAAGTCTTCCACTTAATTCTATGTTTGGTTTTATATATAATCTCGCAACCGTCTCATCATATTAAAAATATGGACTGAATATACTTGTTATGCACCCGAAATACACAAATGATAAATGAGTGACCATACATTATTGCATGACAAAACATGACAAAACCACCGTTACCAAATAAATGATAACCATACTTCTCATTAATGAAACCACACTTTTGGTTTATTGCGAACTAGATTTTGTTACTCCGGCTACTCACATTTATTTACACCAACAATAATGATAGAAAACATGACATTTGATTTTCGAGCACTTAGCCACTCTCGTCGGTGTGTTCATATTTTTAACTTTATCAATTTTTTAGTTATCTTCATTCAACTCGATAATGTTTTTGTTCAAGGGTGATGTTAGCACAGTGGCTTGAACCCTCACGACTCACTATCTCTGAAGCATGGTTAACCACCTGAAATTCAACTAATAGATTTTTCCTCTTCTTTAGTAGATATGTATTGGATCTACACTAATCTATTATGCCTTCATGATCTAGATAATGAATCATAGTTTACAGTTTTCTTCGACATTTCAAACTCTTGAAAGCATCGATCCAATAAGACATATGTAAAAGAATATTGGTGCGAAATAACCCACCAATTAAGTTCATTGTTGTGCTTAAACACTTGGTAGTGTGATGGAAGCTTACAAATGGTAAAAGGCTGATCCCAAAAATTTGCATTACAAGAAATGAAAGCAGTCTGTATCATATTGGGAAGTGTCAACAAATGGAAATCATACTTTCTCAAACACATGCACTTTGAGGTTTGATCACCTAATTTTGAATAACATCAAAGTTTGATTGTGGATTGTCAAACATGAAAACGACTTCTATAGACACAAGCAACGAGTAGATTCCAGGAAGGGTAGAGCAACTTTTTCATGTCTTTGTCACAAAAATGGATCCACAAATGAAATAACAACTACACTTCTTATGTTCTTATTTGGAGGAATCTCTTTATAGGGGACTTAGTTATTTCTACACTACTCTTTTTGGATTTTGACTGATAAATTCAATTCAATCAAGTGGACAAGTACCACAAATCCGCACATTTAAATTTTCTCCTTCCGATCTGAACTAATAAAATATCGGTCTTCCGTGAATTCGTACCCATAACTTCACAGAGAATTGGAAGCAAATTTTTCTGGTTAGGTTAGTTTACTCAATACACATTAATTGAAAAGACGTGAATTGTTAGATGAATACTTTATGTAATGATCGAATTATATGAAAAAGTGATTAATTGTGAATTCCCTGCAAAAACAATTAAATTTCAACTCCCTAGTCACCAATCAATGTCAAAGTTTTACAAATTTACTATTAGATCCTACCCATATAAAATTGTTGAGAATAAACATCATTGTCTATCCCTTTCACGATTACACTAAATCTTCATGATCTGTTTGGGTTATGTAACATGGTTTACAGTTTTCTTCAACCTCTCGTCTACCATATTATCTCCGAACCAAATACTCCGATGATAACAAAACGACACCAAAAGCAAGTTTTCTTCATACTTAATTCTCTTTTTGGTTTTTATACAAACTTGCACCTATCTCCTTATATTGAAAACACAAACTGAATGTACTTTGTTATGCAACCGAAATACATAAATGATCGAAGAGTGACCATACGTAATTGCATGACATGACACGACGCCATCATTTTCTTACCAAAGTAACGAGAACAATTAACACATCTTAGTTTTCAAACAAAACTTTTGGTTTTTTCAGAATCAAAATTCGTTAGCAGACAATCATGTTTACATGAACAAAATAATAATAAACACGTCACTTGACCACCGGTGATCTCCAATTTTTTTAGTTGTCCAATTATGAGCATTCTTCCTGATAAATTTGGTTATCTTAGTAATTAACCACCTACTAGAATTCAACAAGTTCACCAGTCATTTTCAGCCCCCCAGGAAGACGGACCTTCCATTCATCTTATTCACACAAACACAATATTGATTTTCCTTCGTCTTCTTTAGTATTTGTTTGAATCTTGACCGATTAATTCAATTTCAACTCAACTTTTCAATCAAGTAATCACATGATGATGAAACTAATTAAATCCTCCCCAACAATCTTCAAACCTCCATTCAAATCTATAACCCCTAAAAACCCTAGAAATAAAAAAAAAATGGCGATTTCATCACAAAAATCATCATCAGCACGTCAATCTCTAATTCCAAACAACGTATTAGGTGTTTGTCATTCCTTACCTTAATTCCGAATCTACTCCTTGAAAGAAAATAAGTCTCTTGGAATTTTTAACCTCGAGTTGTATCCCCACAAAATTAATGTCGAAAAAGAAAACACCTATCCAACTACAGGAGAACCAGGAACGGTGTGCTTTCCCCCACTTTCCGCCTGACTCTTTGGTCTTAAGAATGCTGGTTTTAAGAATGAGTGATTTCCTTTCTCCGACCCTTACTGCCTAATCTAAGAGTAGACAACTAATGCGTACCACTTATTGAACAAGGTTCTATGGTCGGTCTATGACCCCTGGATGCCGAGTGATCTCGTAGTTCCTACGGGGTGGAGACGATGGGGTCGGTCCATGGATTTTGCTTCCTTTTGCCGCATTTCGCTCAAAGGGTTGAGGGGAGATAATGCATCAAGATGTTCGCAGTGGCCAGCTTGATCCTCTTCCCCAGGGATCCCAGGGGAGGGAACCTTAGGAGAGTCGCCGACTCCAACTACTTTCCATGTATGATCCATACTAGATCTGACCAACTTCCCATCCTACCTCCTCTATGTTCTTGACAGCCCATCTCTGTATCAGTAGAGTCTTTCAGTGGCATGTTTCGGTTCTCTTCACCATTACTTAGAAAAAGTGAGCCAACGATTCAGGTACAAGATACTATCATTACCGCATAGACACTTAGACATCCAACCCGTAATCGCAACGGCCCAATTGCAAGGACGGAACTCTACCAACTGAGTTATATCCCCCCGAGCCAAGTGGAGCATGCATGAAGGGGTCAGATGCTTCTTATATTCTTTTCCCTAGCGCAACAAAGCCATCCTGGATTTCGACCAGAGACCTCGCCCGTGAAGTAAATCATCGCGCTTATGAACCAACCAATTGGAAGAGAATCAATAGAATATTTTTTTCGGGAGCGATTTATCCTTCCCGAACACAGCATACAACTCTCTGTTGTACTGCGCTCTCCAAGTGTGCTTGTTCTGTGAAATACCTCCGACGAGAAGAAAAAATAAGGCATTAAGAGACCCTCCTAGACTAACCCTAGACACTCTAGGATCTTTTTTCAAACCTATCGGGAAAAGCATGAAATAAAGGCTCGAATGGTACGATCCCTCCGTCACGCCTTTTATTCTGGGGTGATCTCATATTTTTTGGTCTGTGAAGATGCGTTGTTAGGTGCTCCATTTTCCCATTGAAGCCGAACCTAAACCTGTGCTCGAGAGATAGCTTTCCATACACTGATAAGGGGTGTATGAATGTTCGAGAAGAGAGGCGCCGTGGTGGTCCCCCCCCCCCCCCGGACGGCCCGATCCCAGAGTGAATATAAAGTTGGATCTACATTGGATCACACCTGAATCGCCCCATCTATCCTCCTGAGGAGAAGTTTGGTTTTAAAATCTGGTTCGAACAGGAGGAGTACGTCATGCTAATATGCCTTGGATGATCCACATTCCGGGTCAGGCGCCGATGATCACATTGAACTATCCATGTGGCTGAGAGCCCTCACAGCCCAGGAACAACGACGCAGTAATCAGGGGCGCGCTCTACCACTGAGCTAATGGCCCACCGTGCGGGCCTCCTGTAGGAGGCCAACTATGCCAAAAGCGAGAGAAACCCCAACTCTTTATTTCCTTTTTGCACCCACATGTTGCCACACGAGAGGGACATGGGGACGTAAAAAAAGGGATCCTATCAACTTGTTCCGACCTAGGATAATAAGCTCATTAGCTTGGTCTTACTTCACCGTCGAGAAACGAAAGAAGACTGTTATCTCTAAACTTAGCTCAGATGTAACTCACTTCTCTTTGGGTGTGAAGCAGTGTCAAAAAAAAAAAAAAACAAGCATTAGCTCTCCCTGAAAAGGAGGTGATCCAGCCGCACCTTCTAGTATGGGTACCTTGTTACGACTTAACTCCAGTCACTAGCCCTTCCTTCGGCACCCCCCTCCTTGAGGTTAAGGTAACGAATTCGTGCATGGACAGCTCCCATAGTGTGACGGGCGGTGTGTACAAGGCCTGGGAACGAATTCATCGTTGTATGGCTGACCGACGATTACTAGCGATTCCGGCTTCATGCAGGCAAGTTGCAGTCTGCAATCCGAACTGAGCACAGGTTTTTGGGGTTAGCTCACCCTCATGGGATCGCAACCCTGTGTCTCGGCCATTGTAGCATGTGTGTCTCTTAGGTCATAAGGGGCATGATGACTTGACGTCATCCTAACCTTCCTCCGGCTTATCACCGACAGTCTGTTCAGGGTTCCAAACTCAATGTTAGCAACTAAACACGGGGGATGCACTCGTTGCGGGACTTAACCCAACATCTTACGACACGAGCTGACGACATCCATGCACCACCTGTATCCGCGTTCCCGAAGGCACCCCTATCTTTCAAGAGGATTCGTGACATGTCAAGCCTTGGTAAGGTTCTTCGCTTTGCATCGAATTAAACCACATGCTCCGCCGCTTATGCGGGGCCCTGTCAATTCCTTTGAGTTTCATTCTTGCAAACTTACATCCAGAAATTCTTACACCATAAGACTTTCCCTAGCAAGTCAATCCATTTCAAAAACATCCTCTTGGTAATTGAGCACAATATTTATTTCCAAAAGCAACGCAACATCGCTAATGGGGTGCGACATTATTGGGTAGGGTACCAAAATTCAGATAAACAGAGGATTTTCTGTCTTATATAGTTTTGGTACCTTCCCAGTAAACTGGTACACATTAGCATCCATGATAGTAGTGATTTTCATAGTTTTTTTTCCTTTATAATACTTCCAAAGCAAATGACCGTTACGTAGTATCCGGCCACGACTATTGACGAAGTCTGCTCCACTCAACAAATCACACATATGGATCCTTGCCTTTAGATCTGAGCTAATGTCCATTCATGTTCTTAAAATTACATGAAATTGGAAGAAAAAATAATTGGTTTGGTTGGTATACTCGATACACATTAAACAAAGCTCAAAATTGAATTGTACAGACAAATCAGTGATACGTTGGAGTCATGAAGACATGAACTGTCATATGAATTTTTAATGTAATAATTAAATTATTATGAAATAGTGACTGCTAATTTCATCTCATAAATTCCTCAGGGTCAAAAAGTCACTGTTAATAACGAGACCAATACAATCCTATCATGGTAACAATAACATACAAGTCCATCGACCTCTACATCTAGGTCCTCTACTTCTAGGTAATGAAATTAAAAATGAACTACCAAAAATTAAGTTTCCACTGCCCATTTAAGCACCCATCAATATTAATTAGTACCATAATATATTTAGATTCTCATGCTATAAATAACATATTTACTAAATAAAATTTATTATCACACAAAAATTGAGGATTATTGTTTATCCCTTTCACGATCAAACCTATAGATTTAAACAGATTTGGGTTATGCACCATGGTTTACAGTTTTCTCCAACTTCTCGTATGCCAATCTTTTCTTCAAACACAATGATAATGACGCAAATTCTAAAATAAAACGAAACGAAACAAAAAGCAAGTCTTCGCTTAATTCTATGTTTGGTTTATATGTAATAATCTATACTGAATGTACTTGTTATGCACCTGAAATACACAAATGATAGATGAGTGACCATACATTATTGCATGAAAAAACCATCGTTACCAAATAAATGAAAACCATAATTCTCATTAATGAAACCACACTTTTGGTTTATTGTGAACTAGATTTTGCTACTCCGGTTACTCACATTTATTTACACAAACAATAATGATATAAAACATGATATTTGATTTTCGGACACTTAATCACTCTCGTCGGTGTGTTCATATTTTTAACTTTATCAATTTTTTAGTTATCTTCATTCAACTCGACAATGTTTTTGTTCAACGGTGACGTTAGCACAGTGGCTTGAACTATATCACGACTCACTATCTCTGAAGCATGGGGTATCTTATTAATTAACCACCTGAAATTCTACTAATAGATTTTTCCTCTTCTTTAGTAGATACGTATTGGATCAACACTAATCTATTATTCCTTCATGATTTAGATTATGAATCATAGTTTTCAATTTTCTCCGACATCTCAAACTCTTGAAAGCATCGATCTAATAAGACATAGGTAAAAGAATATCAGTGCAAAATAACCCACCAATTAAGTTTCCGGTTGTGCTTAAACACTTGGTAGTGTGATGCGAAAGCTTACAAATGGTAAAAGACTGATCCCAGAAGTTTGCATTACAAGAAACGAAACCAGTCCTTATCAGATTGGGAAGTGTCCACAATTGGGAACCATACTTTCTCAAACACATGCACTTTGAGATTTGATCACCTGAATTTCGAATAACATCAAAGTTTGACTGTGGATTGTCAAACATGAAAACGACTTCTCTAGACACAAGCAACGAGTAGATTCCCGGAAGGATGGAGCAACTTTTTAATGTCTTTGTCACAAAAACGTAAATGAAATAACAACTGCACTTCTTCTGTTCTTATTCAGGGGAATCTCTTTATAGGAGATTTAGTTATTTCTACACTACTCTTTTTGGATTTTGACTGATAAAATTCAATTCAATCAAGTGGACAAGTACCAAAAATCCACACATTTAAATTTCACCTTCCAATCCAAGCTAATAAAATATTGGTCTTCCGTGAATTCGTACCCATAACTTCACAGAAAATTGGAAGCAAATATTTTTGGTTTGATTACTTTACTCAATACTCATTAATTAAAAAGACACGAACTATTAGATGGAAACTTTATGTAATGATCGAATTATATGAAAAAGTGATTAATTGTAACTTTTCGTAAAACAATTAGATTTCAACTCCCTAATCACCCATCAACGTGAAAGTTTTACAAATTTATAGTTAGATTCTACTCCTATAAAATTGATAAGCAAATGAACATCATTGTTTATCCCTTTCACGATTAAACTACATCGTCATGATTTTTTAGGATTATGTAACATGGTTAACAGTTTTCTCCAACCTCTCATCTACCGTATTATCTTCGAACCAAATTATCCAATGATAACAAAACGACCCCAAAAGCAAGTTTTCTTCGTACTTAATTCTCTTTTTGGTTTATATACAAACTTGAACATATTAATAATATGATTTCAGATGATTTTCCTCTGTTGTGGTTAAAAGCTGAATCAAGCTCTCTTCTTAGAGTTTTTTGCCCCACCGGAAAATATTTAGACCAATAGGAACCTTTTGTTTTTTCACACCACCAATATTTTCTCCAATAACACCACCGAATAGGATATTTGGTATCCACCAAGCTTGGGACCTACAAAAAAAAAAAAAAAAAACTTCGACTCAATCATCTATCAAAACAATTCTCAACCCTATTTCACTTTCGCCTCCTCTTTCTTCCTCGCTCTCTTTTCTCCTCACCGTTTCTTTTCCATTCTCTCTTTTTATGCCACCGGTGACGAGGATGGAGAATCTAAAGTGATGTTATTTAACATTACCAGGTATATTTAGCCGCGGTTTTGAGCGCTTATGGGTGTACTGAAAGACACCTCCGACAATTGAGTAGTAGACCATGAGGTAAGCATCTTTCGAGAAACAATATGCATATGCTACAGCGTGAAAGATCGAAAGCTTAATATATCTTCAATGGAAATGCATCTTTGTTAATTTTAGCTGTATCTTAATCTGAGCATGTTGTATATATGAAACGATGCATACACAGATAAGTAAAAAGAACGTTGTTCACATGCTCAGTTGAATGGAAAAAGTGTCCCAAAACTCTTGAAGTATCTAATTTGTCCACCTTAATAATACTTGGTAAATGTGAGATAGTGATGAGATACACAGGTAAAGCAAGAATCATACTTATATATATTTGCTGCATAATCGATTCCAGATGCAGCAAAAAAAATACCAACTTAATGTGTCAGATCCTAAAAGACTCATTTGCCGTCAGGCACCAATTACACTACGAGAGTCTGTATTTTATATTTGGGGTTACGTAGGATGATGGTGTCAATGCGCTCGGGACAGTGGTCTTGGTCTCCTACAGCTTGGAATAGCTGATGCATAATCCAGCTTGAATCCGATTCAATCTTAAGAGGAAGATATGATTAATTTTCACGCTTGATAGGTGCCCTTACACTGTTAGACATACATACTAAATGTATAAAATGCTAAAATATGATTATCAAAATTTTCTATACATGCATTAATACAATATTAGGTGCATCATTTTTTTTAACAATGACCCGTTTGGTAAATCAAATAGATTTACATACTAATGACAGATGACTGGTTCGACATGGGGAGAGTTGGAAATGATATTCCTTTTGCACGTAAATACTCATGATAAAAAGTTGTTATTTGAAATTCGTACGACTAATATCGTAAACAATTTCAACTAGATTAATGTAGAGCGGAGTGGCATTTCGTGTTCGATTTTGTTAGTTTTACTTCATTAATTTTCTGAATTTTGGTTCTATTGTTTTTCCTGTTTCATTCTCTGAATATCAAATCTCATAAAAATCATTGGCTCTGAAATATACGTATCTCTACAAAATATCTAGGCCCGAGCAACACACGGGTGCAAAATTAGTCTCCATAAATACAATCTGAATGTACTTTGTTATGCAACCGAAATACATAAATGATTGAGAGTGACCATACGTAATTGCATGACACGACACAGTAATTTGCTTACCAAAGGAATGCAAAGAATACATCTTAAGTCTTCAAACAACACCAAAGGAATGCGAACAATACATCTTAGTTTTCATGGTTTTTTTAAAATCAAACTTCATTAGCAGATAATCATGTTTACATGAACAAAATGATAATAAACACATCATTTGATCACCGGTGGTCTCCGACTTTTTTAGTTGTCTAGTTATCAGCCTTCGGCCTGATAAATTGGGTTATCTCAGTAATTAACCACCTAGAACTAGAATTCAACAAGACCAGTCATTTTCAGGCCCCCAGGAAGGGGAGAAAATTTTGCTCTAGCACTATAGCATTTTTGAGTTTTTTATTTCTTAAATGAGTTTTTTATTTTTTAAAATTTCACTGAACCTTGTCACTTAGTTTCTTCAAACATTGTCGTACCTAATTTCTTGAAAGCCGTCTTCTTATCATCATCTCGAATCAGTAAATGGTTGGGTATGTGAAGCTATAATTAATTAAAAAGAGATCAATTAGTATCTTAAAATGTAATTTAATTGGTTTATTTTATCACTAATCAATGAAATTTCAATACTCACGGATTCAATTGGTAATGATGAACACCTTTTGATAACTGGATCTAGTAAATGTGGTTTTGTCGATCGTTCAACAAGAGGTTATGCAATCCAAAATTGTATATGAATTGCAAATTTGGAAAATGCATTCCAGCCCCTTTGTTTGGATTTAATCGTTCCAGAGAGTTATCAAAATTATTTTGATTGAAATAGGGTTGTTAACTTAGGTTCATGAGTAATCTTGAAACAATTGATTTGAATTAGGTATTGATTGCAGATCATCTTCGTATATACTTACAAGTCACTCATCTCTGATCTTTGAAGTGTCAACAGCCATCGAACCACAAAAACTAGAACCGGAGAAGAATATTGCTAAGTTAACTACGGTTAATCTGCAGGTTAGATGACGTCACATTTATCATATCCGACGGATTGAGATCTGCTAGTTCAAACATTATTCTTCTTCGATTCTTCTTCCAACAAACACAGTAGTGATTTTTCTTCGTCTTCTTTAGTACTTGTTTGAATCTTGACTGATTAATTCAATTTCAACTCAACTTTGCAATCAAGTTATCACATGATGATGAAACTACTTAAATCCTCCCCAGCAATCTTCAAACCTCCATTCAAATCCAAAATCCCAAACCCTAGAAATAAAGAAAATGTCGATTTCATCAAAAAACTCATCACCAGCACGTCAATCGCTGATTCCAAACTATCTGTACTCAACATCTACAAAGAATTCGTTTGATTTGGAAAAATCTTCAAATGGGATTCGAACTTTCCCTTCTTCATCAACAGCAGCAGCAACAGTACCATTTTCTGTTGTTGTTGCTTCACCAAATGAACCTGGAAGAAAGATAGAGATGTATTCACCATCTTACTATGCAGCATGTACTATGGGTGGAATCCTTAGTTGTGGAATTACTCATACGGCTGTTACTCCTTTAGATCTTGTCAAGTGTAATATGCAGGTTTTGATTTCTATTCCATATCTTATTGTTGGTTGATTCTGAATTTTTTTAGCATTAGTTCTTATGTTTTGCATTTGCATCAATCTTTGTGATAATTATAGAGATGTTGAATTTTGATTTTAAGATTTGAGTATTTAGATTGAACTTGTAGGGTCTATCTAATGATTTGGAGAAACAGATGTATAGAAACTAAAGAAAAAGTTGGATTAGATTTGGATTGAACTTTTAGAGCCTTAGAAGTTGGGTTTTCCATCCATAGGGATGGTTAATTCGCTTAGCGTTTTGGGAAAAATAAAGGAGGGAAAGGTTTGGCTTGGTTGTTTTATTATGATTGAACTTGGTGATGATCTTATAATTCTTATCCCTTGGCTAGTCAGCTTGTCGCAATCATGACTCACAATGTGCCTAGATTATTAACCATTCCCTTTGCTTCAGATGAATCATATATGACCTAAGATTTTGTGCTTCAATAAGAAACAAAGGGAATGGTTAAATATTCTGTGCACATACAAGGGATAAGAATTATAATATCATCACCATGATTACGTCAAGCTGAATATACTGATATTGTCATGCGATCGCTTCACGTTTATCTTTTGAACTTGGTGGATGTATTTGCATTTTACAATGCATATCTAAGTTTCAAAGAATTGTAAGAGGTCTAAGTATGGTCTCCCAGTGTTGCTTGTTCGACTCTTCTCCCATAGTTTTGGACAGGCTGTATCCGCTGAGAATAGTTCTGAAACTACGATTTCCATTTTTATTTTCTCATCAGCAGTTAATGAAATAGATGCCTGACGAGGCTCCGCGGATTTTCATATCAATTGCTTTCAAGGTTTTTCCTTTCGAAGTTGTGAGCTATGTTGTATTTAGGCGCTAGGAGAGGCTTCATAGGCGCTCTAGACGCCCAGAGGAAAATTTAGAGAACACAAAATTTATTTCTGCGCCTATGGCGTTTTTTTTTCTAAGTGCCCCTTGGGCGACTCGTGTGCCTAGGGCGCCTAGGCGAGCGCCTAGCTATATATCTTGAATGCGCCCCTCGAAAGGTTGATGCAAATAAACGAATGTTTGTTCTACGTCTCCGAGCTATATATCCTCGTTTAATTCTGGTCATTGAATCAAATGAAACTTTGATGAATAACTAATTGATTTCTTTTCTTTCAGTCATTCTTTTCCCCCCTAGTCTATTAATAACAAAATTGATTCTTCCGATGTATAAAATTAAAATTCCAATGGCTTTTGCTACTATGACCTTCCCAACCACGATTTTTTTGAGGCATTATAGGTTGTGAGGCCTGGTTATTCGTTCCTCAGTGTTGTTCTCAACTGTTTTAGGTTTTCCTAAGCTCACCATTTATCTTATAAGTTAATAGGTTTCGTCTTTCGGATGTTTTTGGTTCCATCTCTGTGAAGTAACTCTTCTACTCTTTGCTCGTATCCAGATTGATCCTGCAAAGTACAAGAGCATCTCGTCCGGTTTTGGAGTTCTATATAAAGAACAAGGAGTTAGAGGTTTCTTCAGGGGTTGGGCGCCTACCCTGCTTGGTTACAGTGCGCAAGGTGCCTGCAAGCTTGGGTTTTATGAATTCTTCAAGAAGTACTACTCTGACCTTGCTGGGCCAGAGAATGCAGTCAAATATAAGACTCTTATCTACCTAGCTGGTTCAGCGTCCGCCGAGGTTATTGCTGATGTTGCTTTGTGTCCCATGGAGGCTGTGAAAGTACGAGTCCAAACTCAGCCTGGGTTTGCAAGGGGATTGTCAGATGGACTTCCGAAGATCATCAGGGGTGAAGGTTACAGCGGGTGTGTATTTACCTTTTATGTTGAACGTTATGGTTACATCCGTCACTCTTTCCTAATGTGCTGACATTCATTTGCAGGTTATACAAGGGTCTTGTTCCTCTCTGGGGTCGACAAATTCCATGTAAGACATCGCATTTCATGTTTCCGACGTTCATTCTTCTCATGATCACTGAATTTGTTGGTAGTTTTCAAATGAAAATTGCTAGATGTATGAGTTGAATATTCATGGCTTCGAGTCGATAATCTTTTAACCTTTTATTTTGGTTGGCATTGGAGGGAACTCCGTTTAGTTTACCTACAGCTGTCCGTCATGGTTCAAATGCTTTTTTATTTTCTTCTTGTTTCATGCTTACAATTCTGCCATTTGATTTGGATGGATATATTCGAACACAAACTATATACATGTACTATTTTCGAATGTTCTTGGATTTTACTGTCCTCCGATTGATTTCTTAGAGCTAAGCAAAATATTATCCTTATTTCTTGCCTCATATGTGTTCAGCCATGAGCCTACCGTTCATTATTTATACACAACATATGGACATTTGATGGCCTTTTGAAGGATCATCAGTTCCTGACAGAATAAAAAGTGAAGTGTGCTTATCAGTTATCACATCATTAACCTCTGAATTATCCATTTTCTAAACCTTTTTCTGTAGATAGTATGTTTTCCTTCACAGTAATTATTGCTTTGCCATGGTCTTTCATGCGACTTGTATCCAGTTGATTAACTGATAAAGTAAATGAATTTCTTAATGCGAACATGTTTGGGAGTCGCTTCTATTGCTTCAGCTGCATGTCTTGTATATGCTTGTGTGGTCAATGTTCATTCCTCACAAGAATTAATATTTTTGCAGACACTATGATGAAGTTCACATCGTTCGAGACCATAGTAGAGAACATTTACAAGCACGTTACCCCCAAGCCCAAGGATGAATGCAGTAAATCCATGCAACTGGGTGTCAGCTTTGCTGGCGGATATATTGCTGGTGTCTTATGTGCTATTGTTTCTCACCCTGCTGATAATCTTGTTTCGTTCCTCAACAATGCTAAGGATGCCACTGTTGCGGATGTGAGTAGTCATCTCTCTCTTTTCCTTCTAGTTTTGTTGTGTCGTTCTGTTGTCTTTTAAGTTTATTTTATCTTGTTTCGTCGCTGAGCATATCTCTTGTTTTGTTCTAGGCTGTGAAGAAGATAGGTGTGGTGGGTCTATTTACTCGGGGTCTTCCATTGCGCATTGTTATGATTGGAACCCTTACTGGAGCACAGTGGGGTATCTATGATGCTTTTAAGGTGTTTGTGGGCCTGTAAGTTCCTCTTTCTTCCACCTATTTTCTGATCAGTTTTTTTTTAAACCGAAATTTTCTTTCTTAGATTTGTAATTTCTGGAACTCCACATTTTTGGTTTTGTGTTTGACTTCATTTTGACTAATCCCAGAAATGTTGGTTTTTCTTTTCATTGTTCAGGCCAACAACTGGAGGAGCTCCTCCCCTTCCTTCTGCTATGCCTGAACTCGCGGAGGCTTAAGATGTGGGATGAAACTCACTGCAATGGTCAACTGTAGGTTATGTAGATTGCATAAATTTTGTACTGGTCGAGTTAAGCATAGTTTGATAAATACACAAGATCTTTTTAGGGGGCACTGTGTACCCTGCAATTTGATGTAGAATAAAACCATTTATAATCAGATTTCTCCCCAAGTTCTATATTGCTATCTGTAACAAACTCCATTCTGTACTTAGTTCAGAATTGTTCATTGAACCTTTGAAAGTACTCATAGAAGTTTGAAACATTGAACAGTTTGAAAGGGTTGAAGATGATTACATTACGGTGATGATGATGTTTCAGAGCATCCATGCCAATGAAAATATCCCATTACTGGAACATTTTTGAGATGTATTTTTTTCTCATTGTTCATTTTTTGTTTCTTTTATTCCAAAGACTTTAAAATTTCGGCACTACTGCTCAATATCTTGATTTCCCTTATGTCTCATCATTTCACTCATTTCCATAGCTTTCCTTTTTACTTCCTTCCAATCCTTCTTTTCCCATCACAACCTTTCTAATCACTTGCATTTACTCGTTGATCAAGATGCATTGTAGGAACACCATATTTCATACTCTTTAGCACTGAATTCCAACCACGACTTACAAAACCACCAATTTTATCATTCGCTAATATTTTTGCTTGCGGAGCCCAATTCTCCACAACCATTCTTCCTTTCTCTCCAGTCCTCTCCATAAATCCCTCTGGTAAAACTTCAGCTAGAAAATCTGTTTTATGATTACCAGGAAACCTGATAACCCATACGGAATTCGATTCACTTAGCTCTAACCCAAAACAAGCCTTCAATATGCCAACAACATCAAACACCCCCACCTACTTAGGAGTGATTTAAACATGGGTGTCTTCCAGCCATATCTTTGCCCCAATCCTTCAACTTCTAACTCGCAAAGCAAAAGGCTGGATGACTAAATGCCCAAGTATTGAAGAATCAAACTGCAACTGAAGAAGCAATATGAAGATTATAAAAGGATGCACAGAATTGCCAGAAATGGAACCTTGTTTTGTGTCATAAAATAAAGCTTAATGTAAATTAGTGCTTCATGTAATTAGTGTTATCAAGAAATGGAAGGCTAGCTAGGTTAAAACAGCCATAACTTAGGAATGTGCTTCATGTAAATTAGTGCCTGGAAAATAAAGAAATAAAGCCGAATCAAACTAACCTTAATTTTCAATGAAAAAACAACAAGTTCTAATCCTAAGAACAGAACTTAATCATACAACCTGGTGAGGCTCTTCGAAAACTAGCTATCTCTGCCTTGACTTCTTTTTAGCTTCTCGCATTAACAAAGGGCGCATAAAACTCACTGTCAGGATCAAAGTGACAAACAATCATCATTTGCAAACCTTTTGCGTTCCTTAAAATCAGTTTTACCCACCTCATCTCCCTTGGGTTCCCAACAAATTTCTTAAAGCTAACTGATTTTAAGTTGTGGAAAAAAACATCCATTAGTCACAATATCGAGCACCCAACTATCATCTTCACACTCATCATTGACTCCGCACTCAGCAGCAGCATCTTCATTGTCAATGTTGTTTTCGCCCTCACCAGTATCAGCATCATCGACTCCATTGTCATCATCCCCATCGCCCTCAACACCGTCACTGTCGTTCTCACTGTCCTCATCACTGTCTTCTATTTCATCCTCCATATACTGGAATTGAAACAATAGAAAGATATCAGATTATTAGTTACTACAGATATAATAAGTTAACAAACATAAGCCCAAAACTTAAATTTTATAAATTATCTAATGACAGCATGGAGAATCATTAGGTCTGAACACTTGCCTTCTCAAACACGAGTGACTCCAGATTAGGTGCCGCTTTGAGCAAAGCAATTAGACCTTGATTAGTGGATAGCATACCAGATATGTTCAATATTTTGACATTATGAAATGTCAGAAAATTGTTTAGCAGATTGTACACAGAGCAGATAGCCTATTTATGACAAAGCAATAGCGGCAAGTAAGTCGGTTAACAGAAGTCAGATTAAACAATGGAAGTACAAAGAAACACAGAAGCTAACTACTCTAAAGATATCAGCGAGCAAGAATACCTGTAGGGTTAGATCACAGATAGTTAGACATTTTACATGTGCAAGAGCTCGAAGTAACCGACTTATCTCTGCACAGTTGTTTGTAAAGAATATGTTAACGTCTGCTTCCACCAGTGTTGTAAAGCTAGACAAGACATATTCTTTTGCAACATTCATATAGTAGGTGAATGTCACAAGACCTGGAGAATCAATTTTGAGAGCACAGTCTTTTATACCACCACTACTCATGAAACAAATATCATACATTTTCAATTTCTTCAGTGTAGGAACTGAAATACAGAGATTCCTCATATAATAAATGCAGCCTTCCAGAACCAATTCTTCAAGAACAGGGGATCCTGAAAAGAGTTCCTCATTCCAACACTCAACGCTGAATTTAAATTGACTTAGTTCAAGGCGCTTGAGTCTTGGAAAAAAGATAGATTTCGGAAAGGTGTTATTACGGCATCCAGACGTAAGAATCAGTGATGTCAGTGATTCACAACTAAAGAGAGATGGGGGAACTGAGAAGCATTGTTTGTAGCTGAGGAATAGTCTGAGCTCCTTAACGTTGCCCCCTATTACCGTAGATATCCAAGAATGAAGCCGATTCTCATCCAACTGGTGATTGCAGAAGAGAAAGAACCTGTCTACATTAAACGAACTATAACGCTGCAATGTTCCATCCACCAAATCCATGAATTTCTCCGTCTCAGAGGTGTAATTTGCAAATTCAAGGATGGGAACGGTGAGCCAGTACGAGCAACATCCTTGATGTAAAGAAAAGAATGAAGAATGTCTTCTGGTAAATTACTAATCCTATCCATTGCTGTTGCCTCACTCATATTGATTTCTCTTCACAAGGTTTGAAATGATCATACACACAGAACAACATGAATAAATAAATTAGAATACATTTTTCTAAATTAAATTAACTAAAATTCTCTAACTATGATTTCATTTTGAAATTTTAATACAAATTCACATCTCTTCAAAAATGGAAGGTTGTTGTTTCTAGTGACACAAATTCATATATCTTCAAAAATCAACCTAGGGTTTATGTTAATGGAAACATTCAAAAATGGATGGAAGTGAAAGTGAAACAATCAAAACATGGGAATGAAGATTCAAGTCATAGAGATGTAGAAGAAACGTACCTTAATTAAATAGCAACAGCACCGATTAGTGAGTGATTTCAGAGACATGAGTGACTTCGATCACTTGAAAGAGTTAAGCGAAGCTAAGAAAGAGGAAAGTCAGTAGAAAAATATCCTAGGCCACTCGAAAGGAATTAGGGGCCACCTTTTTATTCTCATCCATTGAAAGGGTTAAGAGGTGTCTTAAAAATAGAAAAATAGGAAATACCAATAGGTCCTAAAAATAATATATTAGGATGAGTTTGGTCCAGTTGACTCAGTCAACTATCTGTTTGGTCCTTTTTGGAAAAATAAATTATAGTTTGGTCCTAGAAATAATTGTTTGGTCCTATGGTGTCGTCATGGATGATGTAATTGTCATCTTGTAGTGGCAGAAATACCCTTTTGGGACCATTACATCATCTATGACGTCACCCTGGGACATATATACTCAATTCAAGAGATAAAATATTATTTTCAGATTTACTTTCTCCCACCTCCATATTTTCAGATCTAGTTTCTCTCTCTCTCTTTTTTTTCTTCATCTTCCTACTAGGTTTTTGATTTTGCAGAGATGATAAAGACGGCAGAGAAGATTGTGTGAGTTCATCATCTCCATCTTCATCTTTGTGATGCTGTAACAATGGCGATTCGGAGGTGAAAATCTAAATCCGTTTTTTTTTTTTTTTTGTTGGATTTTTTTTGATTTCTTCGTGCTCGTGTTGAAGATGAAGATGATGGAGACGAAGAAGTTCATTCTTTACATAAACTCATGTTGCTACTGTTGCTCATGAAGATGAAGATGATAAAGACTTTCAAGATCTGTTGCGGCTCGTGTTAAAGATGATGAAGACGATGAACGTCGATGAAGACTTTTAAGATCTGTTGCTGCTCGTGTTAAAGATGATGAATACGATGAACGTGATGAATACGATGTTGCTGCTGCTGTTTGAAGACGATGATGTTTTCTGCTGCTGCTGTTGAAGACGCCGAAGAAGATGAAGAATGATGATGATTATGTTGTTCATTTCTGGAATGAACTCTGTTTTTAGGTTTTTATTAGAAGTTCATTTCTGGAATGAACTCTGGTTTATATAGGTTTTTATCAGGAGTTCATTTCTGGAATGAAATCTGGTTTATATAGGTTTTTATCAGGAGTTCATTTCTGGAATGAACTTTGTTTTTTTAGGTTTTTATCAGGAGTTCATTTCTGGAATGAACTCTGTTTTTATAGGTTTTTATCAGGAGTTCATTTCTGGAATGAACTCTGTTTTTTTAGGTATTTATCAGGAGTTCATTTCTGGAATGAACTCTGGTTTATATAGGTTTTCTGAAAAATTAAGTAGAAATTAACAGGAGTTCATTTCGACGAATGAACTGCTACAAAAAATAAGTTGAAATTAACACGGAAGGGTACTTTGGACCATTTAATATTTTTAAATAATTATGGACCAAACAGTAAAGGCGTTTTCTCAAAGGACCAAACAAACATGGGCCACCTAAAAAAGGACCAAACGATTATTTTCCCAATAGAAATTTGTCTATATTGTCCTTCACCTTTATACTAAATCTAAACCTATATCCTCTATTTTCATAATCATATCATTCCTCTTCTTCTTCTCTTTTCTACCCATTGAAAAAAAAAATCATCATTTTTATTTTGATTGAAAACAAAGATCGTCGATCAAACAAATGTTATGATTGATTGTTTAAAATTAAAACCAAAAATTCATTAACCGTAAAGTTGAAAAAAGAGTTCAACAAACAAAACGAATAGATGATAGTAGTTGTGATTCAAAATTAGGATTTGATTACTTGAAATCAAAAATTTGATCCGAAAATTTTCTTGGATTTATAGTAGCAAAAACATAATCGGTATATAACAATCTATTTTACCTACCAATTATGGTTGATGTTCTTGGATTTACAGTATCAGAAACATAATCGGTAGGTAAATTGGTCGTAATCTACCGATTATTCTTGATTCAAAAAATTCAATTTCTCTGTACTAAAAGTTACGCACAATCGGTAGATAATGAACACCATTAACTACCGATTGTGAAAGTAGAAAATTTCGAAATTTTATTAAGTTTTGAAAATTTGAATTTGGAGCCATGAACACAATCGGTAGATAATAAGCATCACTTATTAACACATTTTACTACCGATTATGGTAGTACTAAAATTCGAAAATTGGGTATATTCGGAGGTTAACGTAACACACGTTACTGCCGATTATGGTAGTACAAAAGTTCAAAAAAAATAGGATTTTGGAAAAATCACATTTTGGGGCCAATAAACATTCGGAAGTTAAATTTACTACTGATTATGGTAGTACTAATATTCAAAAATTGAGTATATTCGGAGGTTAAAGTAACACACTTTACTACCGATTATGGTAGTACCAAAGTTCGAAAATTTTAGGATTTTGGCAAAATCACATTTTGGGGCCAATATACATTCGGAAGTTAAATTTACTACCGATTATGGTAGTGCTAAAATTCGAAAATTGAGTATATTCGGAGGTTAAAGTAACACACTTTACTACCGATTATGGTAGTACCAAAGTTCGAAAATTTTAGGATTTTGCAAAATCTCATTTTGGGACCAATATACATTCGGAAGTTAAATTTACTACCGATTATGGTAGTGCTAAAATTCGAAAATTGAATACATTCGGAGGTTAAAGTAACACACTTTACTACCGATTGTAGTTAAACTACCGATTGTAGTATTAACTACCGATTGTGGAAGGGCAATTTTGCCATTACGAAATACGCGAGATAAGAGCTAGCTTCAATTTAAGTTTGGATGACCCTATTTTGTCTTATTGTTGGCCCCTAATTCCTTTTGGGTGGCCCCTAAAAATGCTAGGAATAATATGACTCGAAAAGTTTGGATTAAAGAGAGTGTGTCTATGTCTCATTGAATTTGGAATATTAGTCAACCGGCGAATAGTATTTTCAACCTACATTTAAAGTTGTCTCCACAACTAAAAGGTGGATAACGTGCCGACCCAGGCCTCCACTGCACACGATATCACGTGTCTAGTGTGTTGTGTTGTGCCATAGATTAAGGCTTGCCGTGCTTGGACGTGTTAGAGGGTATGTTTTATTGTATTGTGCCAGAAAAACAAACATGATATGATAGTGTTGTGTCAGACATATTTATTTCACGTTATCGAAAAATAATAGTTTTCAAAATATTTAGGTATTTTATGTATTAAGAAAAAATTATAGAAATAAGTCACCCTATAACGACAACAAGAAGTGTCATTCTGGGTAAAATATGTACAAAATGTGATATAGTGTTTTATGCATGTTATGACGTGTTTTCTTAAAATGTTATGATGTATTGTGTCACGTGTTTATCCATTATGCGTGTTGTATTATGCCATTGTGATGATTAGGTTGGCCAACACAGCATACGAAGCTACCGCGGTACGTCGTGCTGAAATAAGTTACATGTTGGGTTGGGTTGGGCTAGGCTCGAATTTTAACATGATAGTATGGATTTTATTCGTGCCGGCACAACCCAGTTTACACCACGAGGATTTGGGAATATGTGAAGTGTAAATTTGCATCTAGCATAAACTCAATCATGGTTGTACTTTGTCCGAATCATGGTTTGTTATACACTACAATTTTAGGGACCATGTAAATACAAAACCTAATTCTCTGGTAATTCTCTAATCTCTTTCATTTCTATTCAAAATAAAAACATATCTGTCAATGGCAGAGAAAATCCCTTCCCTCGTTTTCTTTTTCATTTTTGAAATAAAAAATGCGCCTAAGATTTTCGGTTTTCTTTAAAGAAAATTAACACATTAGAGAAAGCCTAGGAAGGCTGATTGGAGAGAACCTTATTGATACAATTTCTTTTTTTATTTCATAGTAGAAATGATGCAACTCATGACTCATAAGTCTTCTATGTTAATTTCAAAACACACAATTTATCTCTTATCCTCCGAGTGGGATTTCCCAATGTGATTCCCAAGGAAATACAAAGCAACATATATCTATCCATAACCATGAGAAAAAAATTATGAGTGTTTCTGAACAGACCATCCTTTTGGACGATATACCCACTTAGAGGAACGGGTGTGAGTGAGCCCCGCCTTAAAGGAATCATAAGGGGCGCTGATTTTGTGGTGTCCACTCCGGATATCCTATGAGTGGGCGGTCTTTAGATTGTCCAAGAGGACGGTCTGTTTAGAATTTTTGAAGAGATATACTCCTTCATTTAGAGCAAATAAATAAAGATAATAACTTTTACCTAAAGTTCATCTCCTATCTCAAGATCTCATTTAACAAACTTTAGTTGAATCTAGAGACAAATAATGACATGGATTTAGGACCTAAGGTGATGAAGAAAGTCTAATCTAGACTTTATCCTGTATCTCCACTTACTAATTTGTAAAGTATTTTTTGCATTTGTAACACCAAAATTACCAACCTCCATGGCTTTGATTTTATCAAACAGGTAGAGCCCAAATGTTATTTATACAGTAAAAATAATTCATTAATAAGGTACTTTCAAAACTAAAATGATAAATCATCTTTCAAATAAAATGGCCTAGCTTTTGACAGATCCTCGATAATAGACTAAGGCTTTTTTCTTAGTTGTTGTATCGATCATGTTTACAATTTTCTCATACCTCTCAAAGAAGAAATTTAGATATGATTCGAATCAAAATATTCTTTTTTGAGTTGCATGTCATGTAATTTACTGTTTTCTTCAATCCCTTGTGGTATGTGTGAATACTAAAGCAGAAGCCTATCCCAGAACTCTGTAACAAAAAGATTTTTCTTCAATTTTTCTTTCACAAGTCAAATTTGAAATTGCATAACCAACTTTCTTCCTTTACGACTTAAGTCAAAAGGTAACTTTTCAAAGTGTGTCCAAATCATATTAGGAAACAAAAAGTAAAGTCGGATAAATAAACATCAAACTGACAATAAGCTTATCTAGTTTCCGTGATTCCTAATTTTCTTTACGAGTAGAAACTATTTGGTATTCAATGAATGCTTATGTAACCATTTTAATTTGAATGTGAATACATTTCATATTTTAGAAACGTTAGAGGACTACAATATGCACACTTTGCAGTAATGGAGTAGTAGTCTCCATACCACAAATCGTGTTTTCCATTGTGAAACCCAGCTTAAAGACTATCTTCGTCTTCAACAGGTGAATATATGTTAATTCAGTTTTCATACATGTATTTGCTGTGTCGTTTTTTATGCATCAAGTTCTATAGTTTTCTCCAACATCTCACAGACAAAATGTTAAGGTAAAAACACCCATTAATTAGTTAAAGGAATGAAATTCTTCTTTATGCTTTTCTGAGTGGTTTATACACAAGATGAATGTCCGGGTGGGTAATTGTTTCAAGTAGAGTTTTTTCTCTTCTGGTTTCAAGTAGAGTTAATATAGCTGATACATGCTCATAAAATTTGCGTGACAAAATTTAATAGAAAGTGATCATACAAATTTGCACCATAAAAACACGAAAGCTCTATTATCAAAAGAACAAGAATCACAAGAATGTAAGATTGCTAATAGTTTACCAATTTACTTTGAAGTGTACCGAATTTCATATAAGACAAAACATCATGTATGTTCAGAATAGTTCACCCTCAAGTAAATTGGTGCCAGTTATCAGCTCCGAAAATAGCACTTTTCAAGAACAACTTTATTCCCCCCCCCCCCCCCCCCCCCCCCCACCACACACACACACACACCACATACACACCCAAAACCCAAGAGATCAGATAACATATTTGAATACCAAATGACTCACTCATACAACTGTTTACTCCTTCAGAGTTCAGACTTCGCACTGATGGATTTTTTCTTGGGGTGCCACATGTAAATCCGGTTTTGCGTTTGTGTTAGAGCACTGCTCGGTCGAACTCGCAAGCGTTGCTATCTCAAGCTTGTTTGTCAAGTTCAGTTGTCAAAACTATAAGTCTTGATTTCTAGTCTACTTATAGCTAAGTCTCGGATTAGGATAGAATGTACCTGTAGTTGAGCTCTGGACTTCACGGCATTCATCGATTGAAGACGAAGAACTACTAAGGGGAGCTTGTGGAACTTCATCAAAAAAAGGTATGTGGAGAGTTGAACTCATCAATCACTCAAAAGTCTATTTCTACTATATCTCCTATTTGAGACAAAAGTCGTATAGCTATATAGACTTCGATTATACACATTTGATATTTCGTGCTGAGTTTAACTCGCTTACATATTTCTCGAAATATGTGTTGGTAAGCTTTCGCTTTAACCAAGTTCATGTTATATTCTTGACGAAAGTCAAAAGATGATCATGTGAAAATCGCCTGGTAACATCTTATATGATATGTGTGAGACGGTCATTTGGTGTAAACTCAGAATGTTTCGTATTGATCATTTGATCACTTGAAAATTGCTTTGAAGCTAATAGTTTGTGTGAGACATCTATTGTCGTCTTCGGTAAACATGATCTTGTTTTCTTTTAATAAATTTTCGTTTTCGACTCATAAATATAAATTATAATAACACCTCGTTAGTGATAAAATTTTGGTTGTATAAGGTATTATATCTGTCGCATACAATTTTTAAACTAGGATACTCCTCGGTTAATTTCATCACACACAGACCCTACTAAGCTACTGGTAATCCAATTTATTCAAATTCGACGTAAGAAATAAAAGTTACCACTAGTTAGAATTGTTATTGTATATTCTTATATATTCCGATCCCTTTATCTTGTAATTGATATAACACATGAATTATAGTTTTCTCCAACTTCTCGAAAACACCCATCGACAAACATTATAGTAACAAAAGCATTCTTGAAGAGTGAATAGACAAGCCTAGTTTCTTGTGGTGATGGTTTTATAGGTACCTGATATATACACAATCGGGCAATATATATAGCAGAAAAATATTGTATAAGAATTCATAAATGGTAGAAGACTAATCACGCAAAATTGCAAATGCATGACAACAACGAAATCAGAATCTTATATGGCTCTCATTTCTTCGAACACACCTTGAGTAAAATCACGAATACTAACTAAAAGCAGTGAGTTCCCAAAATGACGGAACAACATATTCATAATGTCTTGATATCTCAATATCCAAGAAGTAAATTTTCGAACTTAATTAACTTAAATAGGCAGAAGTTAGTTTAGCAATACAACTTCGACTTTCAAAAACAAAAAATAAACTTGTAGGAAGCAATTAACTCTTTTTTTCTTTTTAACTTTTGAATTTTAAAAGTTAATTTTACTTGTTAAGAAGCATCCACATTTTCTGTTTCTGGGTGGAAACACCCTATAATCGAACAATTGTGCTTCATGTTTATGTGAAAGCTGATAATTGTCTTGTGGGCAAAGAACATCACATATAGTTGGTTAATTAACCCTTGGATTTGAATTCCTAGGTATAAAAGACAAGCAAAATATGACAATGGTTCCAACATCCAAATATCTCCAAGGTATTTTTTTAGTATCCATCCAATATTTTATTTTTTAATATCAGGAGAGTTGACAAAAATATAGTTTCTTCTCCTATAATGCGAGAGAGACATTGTTATTTCCCCTCACACTCAAGAACAAACCCAAAAAGGTGATGTATGGGTTTGATTTGTTTGATTTTTTTTTTCTTGTTCTTTTTTTTTTGTTATGATGCAAATTGGGAAAAGTTAGAGTTTTTTGTAGGTCTAGACAAGATCAATGATGTTTCTACTGTTGGAATCGAATAGAAAAATTAAATTAGTATGAATTGAAATTGAAATTGAAAAACGTTATGAATTGATATTAACAACAAATTTTCCAATTCCAGTTTTAATTAATACCAATTAATAGAAAAATTGATAACAGTGTTTGCTGGTTAGTGGTGGTGGTGAAAGTGAGGAAATGAAATTAAAGGAGGTGGTTATGAATTAATGTAATTGAGAATCAAGTAATCGAGTAACATGTATGTCTTTATTTTCTATCATTTCTGGTACTTAGTTTATTAAGCTACATACTGATTTGAAAATCTTTGTAGATGAATATTGAGAGTTCCAAGTTGGGGAATGAGACTTTGTTTTTTGTTTGTTCTTGTTTAATTGTGTCGTCTATTTCTTAAATTCTTTGGTTTCTGTAAGGGGTATTTAAGGATTTATCAAGAGCCATGGAGGATAACAATATATGTAAACATGTCAGGAATTCATTTTCTGGAATAGGTTGGAGTAGATGGCATTTGCAAAGTGGGATCGTAATAGTTCTGCTCTGTTGCGAAAGTCGATGCGCAATTTTTCGCAACGACTATATTGTCGTTGCAAAGTTTCGGTCGCAACAGCTTGAAACTGTTGCAACGTCAAAAGTTTTGGCTTTGGAAAATTTTGGTAGATTTTTGGTATTTAGATTTGGAGAGATAATTTTCCAAAGTTAATTTACGTATCACCATAATGGATTTGGTGATGAAAATAATTCGGAAAAAAGAAGAAGTTTAAAAGACCAAAAAAAGAAAACTATTTGGATGATTAATTAAGCTAAGGTAATTAAGGTTTTCATTTTTATTTATTTTGATGCCCTAGATTAGTGGTCCCTAGACTACATCCAAACTCATTAAATTGGAGTGGATTTCAGCAATTACAGGGTTCGAACCCCTATCTCCGCAGTAGGAGGAAGCATGCCAACCACCAGACCACTTGGTGATTAAGGTTTTCATTCGCATCAAAAAAATTATGATTAAGATTTTCAATTGATATTAAATTCTGACTGTCCATTACCCACTTAAATGTGGGGACGTGAATTATCAATGATTAGCTAGAGTTTTTAGTGACTAAAACAACATGAGTTCACAGTAATAAGAGAGGATAAATACATTTTCCTATAAACACTCGGGGATAGTAACGGAAATAAAACAATTTGGTTTATTTTAAAATGATTACACCGGTTCCGATAAAATATTATGAAATCAAATCTATGTTTTAATAATTTACAAATTCTACTTTTATAAAAATGGCGAACAAACGAACATAATGTTTATCCCCTCTGCGATCAAACCAACTCAAACACACAGATCACGATTATGTACCAATGATTTACAATTTTCTCCAACTTCTCATACACCATATTATCTTTCAACTGAATACTCCAATGATAACAAAACCACACCAAAGGCATGTTTCTTCGTGCTCAATTCTCCTTTTGGTTTATATACAAACTCGTACCCGTCTCATTATATTGAAAACACAATTTGAATATGCTTGTTATGCGACCGAAATGCATAAATGGTAGAAGAGTAACCAACCGACCATACTTACTTAAATGATAAAAAAAAATGACCCTACGTAATTGTATGACAACGCACGATAAATCCCGCACTACCAAAGTTTAAAGAACAATACATCTCAGTTTTCAAATCACAGAAAACCTAGTTAGAAGGCGTGAGCCGAGATCCGTTTTTCAAACCTTGGTTAGAACTAGTGGTAGGCATCATGTCTGGTGGCAGGATCCACCAAGTGTGTCAACTCAAGTCCTTTAGAGCAAGTCTTATGGTGGAATCCAAGTTATTCCAAGTGTGGAAAAACTGTGGAATGTCAAGTTTAATGGCTTCCAAGTTGGGGTCTTCCACGGTTTTTCCAAGCCATGTTCCATGATTTCGTGGGATGGTTAGTGGAATCCATGGAATCGCTAATCAGATTAGTGTAAAACGCTATTCAGAATAGCGCGCTAGAAGACGGAAAACGACAATAAAAATAGAGCCCAACGCTAATCATTACGCTATTCAGAATATCATTTTTTTTAATCCGTAGATTTAAAACGAGCTGTTGGAAATCTAATGGCTGAGAAAAAAAGCGCTAATCTTAATAGCGTAAAGCGCTACTATGAATAGCGTTTTTTTAGCGATATTCTGATTAGCGTAAAACGCTATTTTGATTATCGTTTCTGTTATTCCACCACTACACTTGCACTTCCATTCACAATTCCAAATGCTGAGGTGGCGTGGAAGATGGAAGATGAAGCTCTTCCACCATAAGACTTGCTCTTATCGAGAAAGTATGGATTAGTCTTGTGTCTTTTTGCTGGTCTAATTGGCATTTAGTCACCACTGGTGTTATGGTCGGACATGTACCCTATCACTATCAGGCTGTAAATGTTTCCCTAACAAAAAACTTTGGTCACCCTTTCGCTTTCCCACGTTTCCCTTTCTTCTTCGAGTTTTTCTCTAAAAACCCTTAAAAAAAAAAAAAAAAAAACTACCATGGATTCTCAAATCGACACCGGCTAACCTTTGATACCAGCCCTAGAGACTCACTTAGGGCTGTAAATGTTTAGATCTATGTGATACAAATCTATTTCATGGGATTCTCTTCTTCTCTCGATTGATTATGGGTTTATGGTGTTCTTATATGATTCAATGATGCTGCAGCCAAATATTTTTTAATTACTGATGTACAAGATTGAAATCTGATGTCTCCTTCCTCGATTCAACCTGGATGTAGTATGAACTTCAATTATCTGATGTTTCTGCGCTTATTTGATCGACCCGTTTTGCCTCTGTTCTCATGAGGGGTGGCAAGATTCGATGCTTCCTTGATTTAATGAAGTTACATCATGATTGACAGCTGATCCGGCTATTTTTACAACAAACTTCATAGTTTTCTGTTGATTTCGGGTTGAGGTATCTTTTCTAATCTCATGTTGTTAACTTGCTCTTGTTTGGGTTTAGATTTGGTTTGAGGATTGAGATCTCTATGTTTTGCTGCTAGCTTGCTCTTGTCTGGGTCTAGTTTTGTTTTGAAGATTGAGAGTTCTATTCAATTCCATGATGCTGGATTGCTCTTATTTGGGTTTAGAATTTAAAACGAATCCAGCATCCCACATGCCTTCTCCGCTTGTTTGCTCCTTATACCTTCACTTTCATACCTAGTTAAGGCCAGAAATTCATCGATTGGTCTTTATCCTTGCACCGAGTCTCCTGTTGTTGCGCTGACGAGCCTGGTTTTCTTTAAGCCTCTTGTTGAGGCCAGAAATTCATCTTTTGGTCTTTATTTCTAGGCCTTTTGTTGGTTGAATGTAGGTTCTAGGATCTCAACCTGTTTGTTAGTTCTGGGTAGCCAAAAGGTAGGCACTTCTGGTTTAGTGTCTGATGGTTCTTTTGGACGGTTGGTGGAAGTTTATTGCGCATATTATTCTGAACTTGGGTATAAATTCTTTTTAAAGTTATGGTCTTTTTTCCTGTGTTGGTTCATATCTTTTGAAGTTTATCTGAGATGTGTCCCTTGAAGACCTGTTATATTGTTGACATGGAGTCCGGTTTAAATCATCTCTTTTTAGGGATGATGTTGATCTTGAGGCTGATTTATCTAAGGAAAACAGTCTGGATTTATCCTACCAATTCAGCGCTCGACAATGACATTTGGTGCTTATCGTCTACCTTATTTCAGATATTTTGGTCTTCTTTCCTAAGGATTTCGGCATCAACTGAAATGTTCTCTAGCCTCTTTATTTTGGTTTCAATGCAGCATATGGGGCAAGTATTGTCTACAAAGTCAAGCGCTCGATAATTTAACTCTACAGAATCATTAGCATCTTGCATTTCGGGTTTAAGGCAAATTAACTATGATACTGAAAGTAACAAATGGGTGTGTTAAATGAGTTTCATAAGTTCTTCCAGCATCCTAGCACCTTCAACATAATTACTTCAGTTTCTTCTTCGACAACAGCTCTATTATAGTCATGGTTTTGTAAAGCCATAACAGAACTAGCACATACTTTTAATATTGAGTTTGAGCAATATCACCACAATGCAATAGCAGCAACATTAATTCAGCAGCACCACAATGTAACGGTAGCAGCATCAATTCAGCAACACCACAATGCAATGCAACACCCAGCGAGGACAGTCCCTTGAGTATTCCCAAATGTGTCACGTGACTAAACAATACAACCGAAGTGAAGTTCTCCATGGTCCGATAGTCCAGTCGTAATAGTTTAATTTTGATTTCGCCCGCAATTAGAAATTTCCCTTACTAGATTTATTTACTATTTTGTTGTATTAATTGTAATCTTAAATAGATATCGATCTACCTAGGTACCGTAGTCCTTAGTCCTAGTCTTGAAAAAACGGGGGTCTAACAACCTCACCCAATATTTCGCTTAGCAATCTGTATGGACTAACTCCAATATACTTTCAAGAGAATCAACTAGACAGTCAGACTCAATCTTAATAAGAAGTATCAAAGAGTTATATCTCACTTTCTCGATTCAAGCCGCAATCAAACAAATAGAAATTTGCGAGCCTGACTGAGTAAAAGAGAAATAACTTGAACGGTACCAAAGACCAATGTTCAAGGATTAATCAATTTCATTCAATAACCAAAGGTTAGATTTACCAATTGATATATTCAACGCACAACCTGTGATATTTCAATTATATGACAAAATACAACGGGAAAAAGAAATAACACAGACACCAGAAGTTTTATTCACAAGGAAACCGCAAATGTAGAAAAACCCCGGGACCTAGTCCAGATTTGAACACCACACTGTATTAAGCCGTTACAGACACTAGCCTACTACAAAGCTAACTTCGGTCGAGACTGTAGTTGAACCCTAATCAATCTCAAACCGATTCAAGGTACAGTTGGGTTCCTTACGTCTATGATCCCAGTAGGATACTACACACTTGATTCCCTTAGCTGATCTCACCCACAACCAAAAGTTGCTACGACCCAAAGTCGAAGACTTGATAAATAAATCTGTCTCACACAGAAAAGTCTATTGAATAGATAAATTTTTCTCCCACGGATATACCTACGAGTTTTTGTTCCGTCTTTTGGTAAATCAAGGTGAACAGGAACCAATCGATAACCCGGACTTATATTTCCGAAGAATAGCCTAGAATTATCAATCACCTCACAATAATCTTAATCGATTAACGAAACAAGATCTTGTGGAATCACAAACAATGAGACGAAGGTGTTTGTGACCACTTTTCTATCTTGCCTATCGAAGATATAAATATCAAGCCAATCTTACGATTGTACTCAATCACGATAGAAACAACAAGATCAGATCACGCAACTAAAGAGAAAATAGTTGGGTCTGGCTTCATAATCCCAATGAAGTCTTTCAGTCGTTAACCTACAGGTTTTCGTGAAAAACCTAAGGTTAAAGGAGAATCGACTCTAGCTTATGCAACTAGTAACACACAGGAGGTGTGGGGATTAGGTTTCCCAGTTGCTAGAGTTCTCCTTTATATAGTCTCCAAATCAGGGTTTCCAATCTAAGTTACCTTGGTAACAAAGCATTCAATATTCACCGTTAGATGAAAACCTGATTAGATTCAAGCTAATATCTTTCAACCGTTAGATCGAACTTAGCTTGTTATACACAAATGAAATGTAACTTCATTTAGGTTTGGGTAACCGTACCTAAATGTGTACACCTAATCGGTTCAACAATAGTTAACCAATGGTTAGCCATATGAGCACTTTCATATCAACCTTATTCATCTTCACCATAACTAGTTCAAGTGACTCAAATGAACTAGCTAGAGAGTTGTTCAACTGCTTAGATCTTATAGAAGTATACAAGACACAATCAAAGCAAAATCGATTTTGATTCACTCTAATCAATTCATGAACATTATAGCCACGGTTCTCAAATATTGCATTCCTTATTATATAAATGTTTTAGTTCATGAACAAACCGATTTTAGAAAGTAACCTACTTAAGTATGCAAACGGGTACGCATACATAAGTGGTCGGACCGAGTTTGGTTACGCCAGTACGCGTACGGGTGCGCATACCAATTCACACTTCCAAACTCCAGCAGAAATTCACGGATGTGAAACTTCCGCCAGTATGCGTACGGGTACGCATACTTGCCCGGGTTTCCAACAACCGCCGGTACGCGTACGGGTACGCATACTTTAGGTTCCCGGTTTTGGACTTGTACACAAATGTGAGAACACACTATGTTTATATTCAAACATGGTTACTTGAATTAAACTCTCATTTCAATCATTGAAACTTTCTTATAGGATGTTATAATAGTTGTTATTCACAAACTATTTTCATCAAAGCGATTTTCAAGTTATTGAAATAATCAACATGACTTTCGTCACGAGTAAAGATGAACTTGGCCAAAGCGAAAGCATACCAACACATATTTCGAGAAATAGATAAGCGAAATAAACTCGACTCGAAATAACAAATGTGTATAATTGAAGTCTATATAGCAATACGACTTTTGTCTCAAAATAGGAGATAAAATAGATAGACTTTTGAGTGATAGATAAGTTCAAGTCTCCACATACCTCTTTGTTGATGAAGTTCCACAAGTTCCCTTGAGTAGTTCTTCGTCTTCATTCGATGAATGCCGTGGAGTCTAGAGCTCAACTAAACTTACTATCCTAGTCTGAGACTTATCTATAAGTAGACTAGAAATCAAGACTTATAGTTTTGGCAACTAAACTTGACAAACAAGCTAGAGATAACAACGCTTGCGAGTTCGACCGAGCAATGCTCTAACAAGTCTAGATATTTTAATTAATATCTTTTATAATAGCACTATTAGCACTAATCCTTAAAGGGCAGAATCTAGATTTTACCTCAACACTCATTCAGGTTATGGATCAAACCGGAAAACAAAGGGGTAACCGCATATCACTAGGGAAGTTAACCGCAACATCAAGATACAAAGGCATGACTTGCAACTTCAATCAATTGCATTGGAAATCTCTACCTCCATCCAAGTTCCTGTGGACACTGTTGTGTCCATAAAAAATATAGCTTTTCTTGTGGAAAGCATTCACCGAAGGTCTTTCGACCTTCGACACCAGCATCCGCCGCCAATGCAACTCTGATCTGAAGACTGTTACTATGCTTCAATATCGTGTTGATATAGATTCTTGGATTACCAATCTAAATGTAATTGATGAAGAGGACGGATCCGGTCACATGCTTTATGTCACGCTATCGCACATGATGTTCTCCACCGTCAGATTATAAAAATTGAATGGTCCCGATTTTTTAGATTTTACATTTTAGTTCCGGGTACATGATGGGTCGCCCGTGAGTTTCTCTTTTCTACTCAGTTTCTTCTCTCTCCAAGATATCCTCTCCCACCTTCTGTTTCGCAGACACAAAAATCTATCGCTTGTAATTAGCATTCTGAAATCACTTCCTTAAACGATCATAATCGTCAGAGGTAAGAAACCATGATTTACGTTTACCATTAGCTTCAACAATATCATCCATTTTCCTATAATAAGAGATGCAACTTGGGTCAGTATAGAAAACCCCCAAATTGATATCAAAAATCCCAAACCCAAAGTTACATTTTGTAAATCATAAATTAAAACTCAGGTGATAGTTTTAATAAACTAAAAACAAAAGTAGTAATTTAAACTAATCACTGATTCAAGATCTTAGCTATAAACAAACAACATTGATCTAATCGATCATCAACAAAACCCTAGAAAATAAATGTTTCTTAATGAACAAATTTAATAACTGTTTACGATTGATCACGTTTCTTACCTCTAGTCAAGACTTCGAAGGAAATTGCTGCTTCTAGTACTCTAGTTGCTTTCTTGCTTTTAGTATGATCAATTTTCATGTCCCCAAATCAATTTTCATGTCCCCAAAAGAAAAGGGGATATGTCGGAGAAGATGATGAAAATTAATAGAGAAACTCACAGGCGACCCATCGTACCCGGAACAAAGTTGTGAAAATCTAAGAAATCAGGGCCATTCACTTGTTATAATCTGACGGTGGAGAAAATCATGTGCGATAGCGTGAGACAAAGCGTGTAAGGGGATCCGTCCTCATTGATGAATCTTGGGGTATTATTTACTCTCATGTAATAGTCCTTTAGTAGTTTAACAAATATCATGCTTCAAAAAAAAAAATATAAAAAAAAACTATCAGGCTGTCACGATTCACGAGTCACGACGAGTCACTTACCTAATAGAAGGGGTATTTTAGTAATTAGCTACCTGTAATTCGACTATTTGAAAATTACCAGTCATTTTCGTCCCCCAAGAGACCTTCCATTCATCTTCTTCCACACAAACATAAAATTGATTTTGCTTATCTTCTTTAGTACTTGTTTGAATCTTGACTGATTCACCCAATTTCAAACTCAGCTTTTCAATCAAGTAATCACATGATGATGAAGCTATTTAAATCCTCAACAATCTACGAACCTCCATTCAAATCCAAACCCCCAAAAAACCCTAGAAATCAGAAAAATGCCAGAAAACTCATCACGTCAAGCTCTGATTCCAAACTATCTGTACTCAACATCTACAAAGAATTCGTTTGATTTGGAAAAGTATTCAAATGGGATTCGAACTTTCCCTTCTTCATCATCAGGATCAACAACAGTGCCGTATTCTGTTGTTGCTGCTTCGCCAAATGAACCTGGAAGAAAGATACAGATGTATTCGCCATCTTACTTTGCAGCATGTACTGTTGGTGGAAGTCTTTGTTGTGGAATTACTCATATGGCTGTTACTCCTTTAGATCTTGTCAAATGTAATATGCAGGTTTTGATTTCTATTACAAATCTTGTTAGTTTGGTATTTTGATTCTGATTTTTGTTGGTTTAATTCATATGTTTTGCTTTGATTTTGCCTCAGTTTTATAATTTAGAGGTGTTGAATTCGCTTTGATTTTTGCTTTGATTTTGCCTCATTGTAGTTACTTCGGATTTAGGATTTAGATTGAACTTGTTGGTTGTTCTAATGATTTAGAGAAATTTGGGTTAGAGTTGGATTGAGCTTTAGGAATGGCTAATTCGCTTAGCGTCATTTTGAGCTATTAATTCCCTTAGCATCATTGATTGCTTATTTACAGTAACAAACTGATATTGCCGTTAGATCGCAACATTTCCCTTTTGAACTTTATAATGCATATATCGGTCTAAGTTTGTCTCCAGTGTTGATTGATCACTCTCCTCTCATAGTTTGGAAAGGCTGTATCTGCTGGGAATAGTTCTGAAACTATGATTAACAGTACAAAGTTCTTTTTATCTAAGCCTTACAAGACCCGGGAGATTTTTATATCAAATTTCTTTCAGTTTCTTCTTTCATTGCTGTATGTCTGCATCATTAAAAGATGTGAGACATGGTTATTCATTGCTTAGTGTCGTTCTCAAGCTGTTTTAGGTTTTGTTGAGCTCACCATTTATCTTTTATGTTAATAAGTTTAGTCTTCCGAGAGAAATACACATTCATCTTTCTAAAGTAACTCTTCTACTCTTTGTGTGTATCCAGATTGATCCTGCAAAATACAAGAGTATCTCGTCCGGTTTTGGGGTTCTATATAGAGAACAAGGAGTTAGAGGTTTCTTCAGGGGTTGGGCGCCTACCCTGCTTGGTTACAGTGCGCAGGGTGCCTGCAAGTATGGGTTTTATGAATTCTTCAAGAAGTACTACTCTGACCTTGCTGGGCCAGAGAACGCAGTCAAATACAAGACTCTTATCTACCTAGCTGGTTCTGCATCCGCTGAGGTCATTGCTGATGTTGCTTTGTGTCCCATGGAGGCTGTGAAAGTACGAGTCCAAACTCAGCCTGGGTTTGCAAGGGGATTGACAGATGGACTTCCGAAGATCATCAGGGCTGAAGGTTATGGCGGGTATGTAATTACCTTTTACGTGGAAAGTTACATCCGTCACTCTTTCCTAATGTGCTGTCATTCATTTGCAGGCTATACAAGGGTCTTGTTCCTCTCTGGGGTCGACAGATACCGTGTAAGATATCGCATTTCATGTTTCCGCTGTTCATTCTTCATGATCACTGAATTTGTTGTTTTCAAATGAAAATTGCTAGATGAGTGAGCTGAATATACATGGCTTTGGTTTGACAATCTTTTGGCCTTTTTTTTTGGGTAGCACCGAGGGGACCTGCATTTAGTTTTCTTATAGTTGTCAATATCATGTTCTAGATACTTTTTTCATTTCTGTTCTTTCATGCTATACACTCCTGTCATTTACCTTAGATAGACATATTCAGACAATGCTGCATGTTTTATTTGCATGTACAGATGCACTATTTTCTATGTTCTTATTTCATAGTCCACCGGTTGATTTCTTGGAGCTACGCAATATCAATTCCTTATTTCAGGCCCTATATATGTTCAGGCATGAACCTGCTGTACATATCATACACAACATGTGGACATTATATGCCCTTTAGAAAGGATCATGAACTCCTGGCAGAATAAAATGTGAAGTGTGCTTATCGCATCATTAACCTTCAAGTAATCCATTTTGGAGACCGGTGTCTGTAGATAGTTCCTTCACAGTAGTTGTTTCTTTGCCATGGTCTTTCATGCGACCTGTATCTAGTCTATGAACTGATAGATGAAATGGATTTTTTAGTGAGAACATATTTGGGAGCTATTTCAATTTCTTTAGCTGCATGTTGTCTCGTACATGCTTGTGTGGTCGATGAAAACATGTTCTCAGTTGGCACTAAGAATATGGTACCGGAAAGCCAAAGTTTAAATATTGTAATAGAAAACTCAAGTTTCTTAGCAAATGTTTTCTTCAATACAGTTCCTTTCTCAGCTTATCCTTGCTTCTTGACAGTAGAATTAATATTTTTGCAGACACTATGATGAAGTTCACATCATTTGAGACCATAGTGGAGAACATTTACAAACACGTTACCCCCAAGCCCAAGGATGAATGCAGTAAATCCATGCAATTGAGTGTCAGCGTTGCTGGTGGATATATTGCTGGTGTCTTATGTGCTATTGTTTCTCATCCTGCTGATAATCTTGTTTCGTTCCTCAACAATGCAAAGGATGCCACTGTTGCAGATGTGAGTATTCATCTCTTTCTCATTTTCTCCCAGTTTCACTGCTTCTATATTGTCTTTCTAAGTTTCTTTTATTTTCTATCGTTGTGTAATCTTATCTCTTGTTTTGTTGTAGGTTGTGAAGAAGATGGGTGTCGTGGGTCTATTTACTCGTGGTCTTCCATTGCGCATTTTTATGATTGGAACCCTTAGTGCAGCACAATGGGGTATCTACGATGCTTTCAAAGTGTTTGTGGGACTGTAAGTTCCTCTTCCTTCTACCAATGTTCTGATTCAGATTTATTTTTATTTATATTTTTAGGAAATCTTTGTGCCTTAGTTTTGTTATTTTTGGATCCCCACAATTTCTGTTCTCTGTTTCATTTCATTCTGACTAATTGATCTAACTTGCTGTTTTTCAAATTGTTCAGGCCGTCAACTGGAGGAGCTCCTCCCCTACCCACGCCTTGCCCTGAACTCATGAAGGCTTAATATGTGGGATGAAACTCAGTGCAATCCTAAGTGGTAGGCTGGTATATTCACTCTTGATATAAAGACCACGTAAAATTCGTAGTGTTCACAAGTTACGCATGAATAGATAAAATACACAGAAAAGTATTGGGGGCACTATTAAGTTGTACGCTTTGCTATAGAACTAAACCCATTCTTTATCAGATTTCTCCCCAAATGATAGTATCTTGCTATATGTAATAAACTCTATGCTGCTATGTGATCTTAAGTGTTCATTAAACTTTTATAAGTAACAAAAGCTGTTTTGACTGAAATTCTAGCTGAGAAGAAAAGGTATGAAGATGATTACATTACAGTGAAGATGATGTTTCAGGAAATCCATGTAAATGAGAATTTCCCATTCCTGGAAATATTTGTATGAATTTTTCTCTGTCATTGTTCATTTCATGTTGTTCCTCCGTCACAGAGCCTTCCAAATTTCTGCACTAGTAGCTCAGTATCTTTATTTCCCTTGTGTCTCATCATCTCACTCATTTCCACAGCCTTCCTTTTGATTTCCATTCCTTCTTTTCCCATCAATACCTTTCTAATCACTTCTCCTATCTCTCTTCTGTCCAACTTCCCATCCTTATCCCTCTTAACCTCAACACCTAATCCAAGCTCCACCACCAATCTTGCATTAACTGGTTGATCAAGATGCATTGGCATGGCTATTATAGGAACACCATATTTCATACTCTCCAACACTGAATTCCATCCACAATGACTCACAAATCCACCAATTTTACTACTCCCAAGTATTTTTGCTTGTGGTGCCCATTTTTCCACAACCATTCCTTTCTCCCCAATCCTCTCCATGAACCCTTTTGGTAAAACTTGAGCCAGACCAACATCTCCTTCATGATTGTCAGGAAACCTAATAACCCAAATGAAATTCACTTCACTGAGCTCTAACCCATAAGCAACTTCTTGTATCTCTTCTTTTGACATGAAATACTCTGTACCAACTGACACAAATACTACCGTAGAACTCTCTTTGTTACCAAGCCATCCACTAAACTTGTTCATTTCACAACTAGTACTATCAGTATCGGTTTGAACAAGAGGACCAACGGGTACAAATTCTTTTCCATACACACAAGAGAGATAATCTAGATATTTTTCTTCAATCTCCTTAAAAGTATTGATCAAAACTATGTCTATCGATTTGTCGACACACTGAGTAAAACGATATCTGTCTTCGATACCTTCGGGACTAGAAGCGCGCTCGATAAATTTACGGTTTACATAATTGGAGATATAAAACGAAGGAAACGGAAACTTATTGTCTGGATTTTTCTCATAGAGGTGAAAACAGAAGGATGTAAAAGCTGCACCAGTGGTTAACAATTGAACTGCTGGGATGTTCAGGTGATAAGCTAGAGTTGGAGCCCAAGGTTGAATAAAATCGTAAACAAGTAAGTCCGGTTTAATAGTAGAAAGTATGTCACTGAAAGATGGTGCTGATAAATCAAAGGCTTTTTTCAAAGTTTGCATGAGATGAGGTGGGAGTGATTTTGTTGTATGGTAATGAGGAGGAAGATTCGGAAGTGAAGGAAGATTAAGTTCTACTAGTTCGATTGACGTATTTTCAGGATTACGGTCACGACTGAGTTTATCTTTAATGGAAGATAAGTTTATGGGTGTAGAGCAAAGATAAGTGTAGAAGTTTCTTTGAGCGAGTCTTTTAGCTAGTTCCAAGAATGGAGATATGTGTCCATGAGCTAACCATGGAAACAATAGAACTCGGATTCTTCTAACATTATGTTCTTCTACGTTTGGTGATGAATCCATAACACTTTTTTTTCTTTCAATCTTTCTTTTCGGTCATTGCATGAATTATGAGGTGAATTAGATGTAAGAATTTGCCGGTTGATTTTAGGAATTAATAGAGCAGTGCATGGTACTACGTGTAAACACTTGAGCAGATTGGAAAAAGGACGTGGAGAGTGGTAGAGCTAGCATGACGTTTGTTGGAAGTGTTTTCCGTAATGTGGTTTTGCATCAACGTCATGAGAGGTCTTATGAGCGCAATACATTTATTGTAGCGCTTGTTGAAAGCTTGCTTAGTAATGCGCTTATCCATAAGAGGTCTAGAGGGTCTAGAGATCACAGTAAAGACAGTAACTTTGTCCGGAAGCAGATTGATGGCGCCATAGATCAGTTAAACACTCAAAACATCATAATAATTTGGGAAAAATCACTAGAATTAAATAGTAAAAAAGAATACAGAAGTTTATAACCTACGACAGCCATAATTTTATGAACTGATGCAACCATTGCCGTATAATCAATTGATAGGAATGTAATTGAAAATACCAAAGACTTATCTAGTGTTTATTTAAAGCTTTTCAATTTTCTCCAACTTCTCAGGTAGATATTGATATTCGATTGAGTGCTCACCACTAATCATCTCTATGCAACTTAATTGAGGGCCATATTTTGCGATAAAAAGATTGATTTAATATTTAGTTAGGCAAAATCCTTGTGGAGCACCCACATAGTATGATAAGCTTGAATCATGAACAACTTGCACCCGAATGTTACCCATGACTAAACTAAAAGTGTCAGAAAGTAAAATCATGCACAAGGCATTGTTCTTCATCCATAGCCTAACCTTAGAAACTGGATTACAAGAATAAAATTGTCCAAGACTACCAATTGCAAAATTTTAGATTGTCCATATAATGTCGGACGGTTCTCAGTACAGAAATATAGCCCATCAATCGTAGGGGGAAAACGAGAACTTTAATTTAATTGGGGAGTCCAATCCCTTGTCTCATTATTATGATGATTTATGAGCTAAAAAAATATATATCATGTGATCACGTTTTAGCCTAATTTACATGTAATAAGATGCGACTGTCTAGCCACGGTCGAGGAATCCTAGTCTTTGTGAGTTATTTGCTCTCACAAAATCCCATTTTCAGCATGTTTTTAGAATTTTTACCAAGTTGTGCTCATAAAATGTCGCAAAACAACAGATTTTTTTTTAAGGGAACCCGCATCACACACAAATAAATGTAAATTAAGCTTTCTTTTTGAGTTTATATACGGACGCTTTCACCTTTGTGTGCTACTGTAGTTGCGAATTTAGAAGATTCCGTTCTGACATCTGAGGAGTGTTGGTCGGAAGAAGGAAATGAAGTATAAAATCAAGCGGGTATGGGCGTTTCTGCTCAGCTGACATGTACTAACCAGGCCCAACCTTGACCTGATGACAGCACTAATTTGTAAGAATCAGCTTTCTCATTTCTTCTATCCTATCCTTTATATTCCACGTGTAATACTACTCCTCTGCATGTTCTACACTTTGTTGTAAGCGCATAGTCGAAAGGTAAATCTTTTTACTTCCCCCAAAACTTACTTACACCTGGATTATCACTCCCACCAAGTGTTTGCCGAGTTATTCAACCAATTAAGCAACTCACCCCTGGTTAGAGGGAAAACCTTTAACTAACTTCGAAGATATCTTGTCGCAATCCCCATACTTTCCTGTAAGATTTTGTTGTTGTGTTCGTGCATGTACATAGCTGCACTAGTTTCGTAATTCGAGCATGGTAAATTGTGATAAAGCTATCAATGTTAAAAAAACAAAATAATCAAGGATCAAAATGGTGTGGCATGGGGCATGGTAAATTGTACGCGCGTAAGTAACAAAAGTTTTAGACTGTAGACAAGTGTGCTCGTCTTTTTAAGTTCTTCCTAAACTTTCAAGTTTCAATCCACTGATTATGTTTCTGAGGATGTGTGTTTTCTGTGCTGCAGTCAAGTATTACTCAAAAAAAGTACTACTCCCTATTTTGAAACGGAGGGAGTATAAGGAATGGCTTTAAGTACTAGTCTGGCAATGGAAGAGGTTTAATCCTCACCCTTCATCAGCAGCTAGCACAAGTCTTTTAGCACGTCATCAGTACATGGAATTTGTAGATTGTCTCTAGATTAGCACTATATATAGGGTTGACTTAAAGCATTAATTTTTTTTCTTCAACATCAATTGAAATGGGGATAAATGCAAGCTTTTAAGTATCAAAAGGTACTGATAATAAAACTCAAAAAAAGAAGAAGAAGAATCTCATGTTTTTAATTAATTTTTGATACTGGGGTTCATGTTTGTATTATCAGCAAGAATTTGAAAAACTTCAAAGCAAAGTGTCGAACAACAAGTAGGACATCATGATAATGCGAAAGCATTAACAATACATGCTATTATTTATTTATTTATTTTGCTCGAAAATGCTTAACAATACATGCTAATGGAGGTAATTTCAATGAGCTTGAGAAACTGAAAGGCGAAAATGAACAACTCCGAAAAGGTATGGCTGAGAAACAAGAAGAAGTTGAGAATCTGAATCGAGTACTGGTTGTCAAGGAACGCTCCAACAACAACGAGCTTCAGAAAGCTCGTAAAGTACTAATCAAGGTACTTAAGTACAAGGGATATGATCTTTATCGTTATACAACTTTGAAAACTATCTCAGTAGTAACTAAATGATTTTGTAGGAGTTTGGTTCAGAGAAAGTAACTAAACGAACAGTGATTGGAGTTAAGAGAATGGGAGATCTTGATAATGGACCCTTCCATGTTGCCGCAAGAAGGAACAATATTTCTAGTATCGGTGATAGTGCAGCAGTGCTCTGTTGTATGTGGGAGGAGCAGATCCAGGATATGAGTTGGCATCCTTTCAAATTCATAAGTGACGGTGGCAAGCAGAAGGTTGTAACTTCTTACCAGTTCTAGTTTTGTAACTTACTTTAAAACTTCCCTTGTTTTACGTATAGATATCAATTTTGCTTTGCAGGAAGTAATTGATGATGAGGATGCAAAACTAAAAGAACTTATGAATATACTTGGGTCTGATGCGTACAAAGCAGTAACAACAGCGATGGAAGAATTGAACGAATACAATCCTAGTGGAAGGCAGCCGGTGCAGGAGCTGTGGAATTTCCAAGAGGGAAGGAGAGCTACTCTCAAAGAAGCAATCTGCTGTCAGCTGAACCTAAACAATAAGCGGAGAAAAGGACTCTAATTACTACATACAGTTGATCTGATGACAAGGCATCATCACTAATACTTATGGAACTAACATAAGTTTGCTTGAGCTAACCTTATATTAACTGGTATTGTAGGTTTTTTGGTTGTTGATAAGAGGAAATGCGCACACCTGAGTAATCGATCGCAAGCGTTAGAAACCTGAAGAATTTTGAAGCACCAAAAAAGAAAGAAGAGCTGTCTTGGTTGGAAGAAGTACCAGGGATAAACTTGAGAGCTGCACAAGTCCATGACATAAATGGTTTTTTGTTTTTTTTTGTTATGGTGCATTTGGATGTTGACCATGGCTCTTGCAGAAACCTTGTCCCTAATTAACCTCGTAGGATGCAACTTTCTAACTCTATACAGAAGCTGGAACGACTATATTACTTTTCTGCCCATCAATCTCTCTTATGGATTTCTGTTTAATCTGGCCGGAACGATTCTAACATTGCGGTAATGGTGTCAACTCCTAACTGATATCTCCGGAATATAATTGATCCACCGGACAATTCCACCTCCAAATGGATTGGAATGTGGGTTCATGGTGATGTTAGGTCAGTTTAAAGTGCAAACCAGCCTTGTGTTTGATGCTTCCTAAATACTGTATATGGAAGTAGTATTTTTTGTTGCTTCGAAATCTGGAGGCTACACTTTTTATTGCATCGAATTTGGGAGTAGAATGTTGTTTCGCAATGTTGGGGTCGTTGCATTGAAATCTGAAGACCGTATGTTTCTTAAATACTGTTTGTTGCTTCAAATTGTGGATACAACGTATTTTGCTGCGTCCGTCGAGCTCGAAAAAACAGAAAAAGAAATCCAGAGTACGTATATATGGAATAATGGAGGTAACAGTGTTTGCTGTGTCGAGATTTGGAGCTAGCATTGGTTCTTCAAAGTTGGCATGCGATGAGGTGGGAGTGATTTTGCTGTATGTTAATGAGGAGAAAGGTATGGAGTAAAGGAACTTGCGTCATCTCATTACCAAAATGTAATCGATTGAGTTGTTAAGCATTTATGTTCAATTTAAGTTGAGATTTTGAAAACCTATTCATACTCCAAATTACAGTACTGGGACATTTTTAGTAGCAACACACACATATTTGTATACTTGATGGGTGTAGTTGTAAATGATATAATCATGTGGAAAAAATCCCTAGAAGAGGACGAATGAAGTTCTTATTAGAGCTTGCTAAGAAGAACCACATTTGCATTCCAAGTGTATATTAGATTTTCTGTTTTTCCTTTTGGAATCAGATGAAGAGATGAACATTGTTCTTATAATTTATTCTGCCAACATTTTTTGTTCCAATCTAAAAAATTCCAATGCAACCTCTTAAGATAACCTTAATGATACCTACAGTTTATCATTTTTCTCCACCATCTCCTGTACAAATATGGTTGAAATGCAGCGGATGAATGGGCATCGATATCCTTGTACAATCTCTAGAACCAACTCATATAAGGGATATGGTTTTTGTTAAATATTAAAGGTTTGATTTATATATACCCGCAAGAGTTACCCAGGTAGTATACATGTAGTGTACTGATTGAAACTCATGAGAAGAGTAAATCTTAAAAATCTCATGAGAATTTTATCAGTCGATCGCAATTGCTATAGGGGACTTTTTGTTTTTGTCATTTGAATTGAGCCGAAGGTACTTAGTATTTATGTCAAATTACTTGATTACACCAAAACTTGTTACATTTGTTCATTTTGCATTATTCTTTTTTTTTTTGATCGGCTTCATTTTGCATTACCCCTTAGTTTGTTACAAAGCCTTTCTAGTTTCTGCACCAACACATCAATATCTTCATCTCCCTTGCATCTCATTTTTTGACTCATTTTTTTGGTTTTCATTTGTACTTCCATTCCTTCTTTTCCCATCCCAACCTTTCTAATCACTTCACATATCTCTCTTCTATTCAATCTCCCATCTCCATCCCTCTTAACCTCAACTCCTAAACCAAGCTCCACCACCAATCTTGCATTTACTGGTTGATCAAGATGCATTAGCATGGCTATTATAGGAACACCATATATCATACTCTCCAACACTGAATTCCATCCACAATGACTCACAAATCCGCCAATTTTACTACTGCCTAGTATTTTTGTTTGTGGTGCCCATTTTCCCCCAACCATTCCTTTCTCCCCAATCCTCTCCATGAACCCTTTTGGTAAAACTTGAGCTAGACGATCTTCTTCATGATTATCAGGAAACCTAATAACTCGTATGAAATTCACTTCACTTAGCTCTAAACCATTATCAACTTCTTGTATCTCTTCTTTTGACATGAAATACTCTGTACCAAATGAAACAAATACTACTGACGAATTTTCCTTGTTACGAAGCCATTCATTAAACTTGTTCATGATCACAACTAGGACTAATAAAAGGGTTTTGAAGAAGAGATTTTTTTTTTGATGGAGGCGTTTTTTGAAGGGGACATTGAGTTAACACATGTATTTGATATTGATGAATTTTGTTTCCAAAAATACCAAAGCTAAGAAAATAAATTTTATCTCCAAATATAATGTTTTTCTTTTATATTTTTGGAAACAAAATTCATTAATATCAAATTCATGGGTCAACATATCATTTGTCCCCATATCCCCTTCAAAAAAAAACGCACTCATCAATTTTTTTCTCTCTTTTGAAGAAGAGGTCCAACTGGTACCAACTCTTTTCCTAATGTATAAGAGAGATAATCTAGATGCTTCTCTTCAATCTCTTTAAGTGTATTGATCAAAACTATGCTTGTTGATTTGTCAATACTTTGAGTGATACGTTCTCTATCTTCCGTACCCTCGGGATGAGAAATACGCTTTATAACTTGATGTGCTTCGTGATCGTAGAGATAAATCGAAGGAAACGGGAACTGAGTGCCTGGTCACTCCTTAAACAGGTGAAGAGCGAACGAAGTAAAAGCTGCACCAGTGGTTAATAACTGAATGGCTGGGATGTTCAACTGAGAAGCTAGAGTAGGAGCCCATGGTTGAATGAAATCGTAAACAAGTAAATCGGGTTTAATAGTAGAAAGGATGTCGTTGAAAGAAGGTGATGATAAATCAAAGGCTTTTTTCAAAGTTGGCATGAGATGAGGTGGGAGTGATTTTGTTGTCCGAAATACTAAACTTCACCATCTACCAATCTTAATTTCAAAGTAGTAGATGGTGGAGTTATACGTTTCGGAATGAGCTAATTTTTTGTGGATATGTAGATCGTTGTAAGACAAACATATCCCCAAAATATTGTTTTCAAATACTTTACCATTTAATTTTGATTAAGAAAAATGTCTCCAAACGTGTGAGATAGTGTGAAAATAACAATGTGATGGGATCCCTCCTCTTGAAATAATCAGATAAAGTACTCGTGCAGCAAACAAAATGTATGACAAGAGGGAATCATGAACCACTTCCATCCAAATTTAACCCATGATTAAAATGTAAGGTAAAACCATGCATAAGATACCTCTGTCATTCTGTAGACATGCCCCTAGGCAATGGCAGCTGATATGGGCATCTGGGCATGCCGCAAAAAAAAAAAACAACACATAGAGTGCGTTAAATGCATTGTTCAATGGTTCCACGTAAAGTGAAATGGCTTCTCAATTATAAGTTTTACAATTGTTTGAAGCCTGGGATAACAACGTCTCGACTGGAAAGTGTAAGCACATATGGAATATTCTGCATTTTGCTATTATTTGGAACGTGTGGAATGAATGGAATAGAGTCTTTGGTGGAAGACCTAAAGATGTGGAAGAAGTCATTGTCCAGGTAAAACGATCCCTGGTTCTTTGGAGCTGCGACACGAATACGTTTAAGTATGTAGATAGCAGCCAGATTATTCATAATTGGGAAGTTATTTTGCATAACTAAGCTTCCCCTGTCCTCTGTTTCATTGTTTCAGTGGCCTTTATGGCACTGCTCTTGTACTGTGCCTTTGGCTATCTTGTACTGTCCCTTTGGCTGATCTTTTTTCTTTAATATAAAATTTTCTCCCTTCGAAAAAAATTATAAGTTTTACAAAATCCAGAAATAGTGGGAGTCATGCAAGGTTATTCTTACATAGATATTCATAGATTACCAATCTTGATTTACTCCATGATCTCATAAAAAGCTAGTTACACTAATTACCGTATTAACTTGGTGTCAAGGATATAGTATAGATTTTCAATCTTCCCCAACGTCACATAAAGTTAGTTCCATTAATATCCATATTTACTTCATAAATTACTGGAACAATTTTATTTATTTTCTTTTATTTTAGAGAAAACAAAGAAAAATAGGTTTTCGTTTACAGTAAAACTCTGTTAAATTAATCCGCGATAAATTGATAACTTCGTTAAAATAATATTTTTTGTCAGTCCCAGTTTGGGCCAGTGTGCTAAATTGATAACCCCGCTAAATTTATAAGATAATGAAAATTTTCAGTTTCCAATAAGGCCCAACTAATATATAAATTAATAATCAGTATAATAACAGTACATTACGATGTCTTATTAGAATATGAAATCAAAGTTGTTTGTTTCTTGTTCACAATTGTATAACATTAGACTTCATCTCTAATTTTTTGTCTTTTTCTCTCTCTCCAAAACTTTTTCTCAACGAAGAACTCCATCAAATACCACAAATCGTTCTCTTTCACCCTGATCTATCACTGCTGTAATTTTGAAAAGTTTTTAATTACCTTTTGGTTCTCTTATGTGGTATTGTTATTGCTGCAATTTTATGGGTTTTCACCATGGATCTACGGATGATCATGCAGTTATGGGCCATGATTTTTCACAGAGAAGAAGGCAAAGCATACAGCCATTTTCGATTCTAATCTATAAAGAAGACAAAGCAACTCCAACAGTATCAGTATCGACATCAACTCCACCTCCTTTTTCTCTTGCTTATGGTGGTGATTGGGTTTTAATTAGGTTTATTATTATTATTATTGTATGTGATTTTAATGATCTAGGTTTTTCTAACAATCTAGTAATTTACAAATCTGTTTTTTTCTCTAATTTTAGGGTTAGTTTTAGGACCTACCGGTTTGTAATTTCTGATGTTTGGGATGTGACAGTCTCTTTACTAGCAGCAACAATATCTAGTTTTCCAAAATCAACAGCTACAACATGTTCACCAAAGACACCAACAGAAACTTTATAGTTACCGAAGACACCACCAACAATTAGTTCCAGAATACAACTTCTGATGAAGACCCAGACCGCGTCCGAATATCGATTCCGTCCAAGAATGACCGATTCAGGTTATCTCTGCTACTGTTATTGTTACTTTGAAAAAACAAGAGACAAATGGGTGGATCTATGGATCCTGTCTTACCCATGTCATATGTTTTACCATATTTTAGAAAAAATCCTTGTGAAGTGGTTGGACCTTTGGGTCCTAACATGTCTGATGAATGTAGATTTGTTATATGGTCTGGTTGTGCTACTTTCAACTCAAACCAGGCCATTTAAACTAGTTATGTTACTTAGAAAATCGTATGGAATGGTTAGGGTTCTATTTTGGATTTTGTCTGGGAACTTTGTTGTTAGGTGGCTTCATTATGTTGGTTGTCTGTTTGAAATTTTTGTGATGATTGGAAACTTTCTGGTCTGTCTTGTAACCGATCTTAATCCTGTAATCTCTGCCCTCTTTGAAACGGGGTATAATTATCAATGTAAATGAGGCTTGCCTCTTTTTCGAAAAAAAAAACTCTAATTTTTTGTAGTCCCTTGAGAAATTTCAGAGTGATTTTGTTATGTTATTCTTCTTATTGTATGAATTTTTAACATATAATATACAATATATAACTAGCAAACAAAATTTCTAGATGTTTATTATTATACGAAATTGAAATCCACTTTTATTTTTGAAATTGAAATTAAAATTTAGTATGTTTCCATATATTAATAATTTATTAATTTATCGATAAATTAATACTTAGCTAAATTGATAGAATTCAGCAGTCCCAAAAATATTAATTTATCGAAGTTTTACTGAATATATGGAGTGATTGTACGTCGTTTGATAACATATGATAAATGAAGTTCAAATTAATATGAGCATAGAGATTAGAGTGGATCCTAAAAATTGTGGTTGAAATTTGCACAGTTAATATATGAATCTAACCTTTTTTTTTGGATCGATAATGAAACTAGCAAACTCGAAAACAAATATCCATGAAGCAACCGTAAACTAATTACAACTTCGTTGATATGAAAACCAATACCATCTTTGCTATATATATTTTTTCAACTACATTTTTCTTACTTGAAAACGTCTTCATACTCCAAATTACGTATCAGCAAGAGAAAATCAAGCATCAAACACTTTTTCTGTGGAAAATAAATTAAAATCCGTGTAATATAGATTCGTCCTTGATAAGAATTTTTCGTTCACCTGACATTTGCAAAAGAAATGAGGTGATAGTGATGGAAATTTTGTGTTAATGGTCTTGCGCTGAGAATTTTAGACCAGACACAACGGGCTTCCGTTTTTGATAGAAATTTCAAATTATTACATATTCATCTTGCCATAAGAGAAGATTCAGAAGAACATCCGTCCTAAATAATAATTAATAATTAATGCATTATTATTCTAGCCTTGTTAATGTTGTTAGTTACGGCACTGTTATGTAAATTTTTCTAATCAGGTTGTTTTTTTACAAATTCCTCTGTCTTCATCCCTCTCCAAGATGTCGGCGTTCGAATTTCAGGAGTGGCCCTTGTGGATACAAAATACCACACAACCATTTCAGGAGTGGCCCTTGTAAAAGTTCATCTGGCAGCCGGCGAATACGACGCATAAAGCATACTCATAATGACGAACAGGATGACGTCACCAAGTCACACCAAAAGCGTGAAGATCAACGCGGTAATTAAGAGGTGAGCGCGGTTATAAAGAAGTCAGGGCGAAGTTAAGGCGCTCTAGATCCGAAAATAGGGGCTTTATTAGTTGTCCTCCACTATGTAACCCCTATAAAAGGGACAAGAAACCATTGTAAATGAGAGAGATCTTTTTGGAGAGTAGAGATAAGAATTTATGAGAGAGAAAGTATCATTGTTCATCAAGTTAGGGTTTCCACTCATCCTTTTTGTATTTGTACTACCTTTTAATGAAATGATTTAGAGTTCTTCTTATGATGGCTTGATTATTAGTTCATAGATTTCATTGGGTGTGGTTGTAGGATTTCCTGCAACTACAGCCCTAGACATTGACCTGAAAGACCAAATGAAGTGATCAAAATATTGTTTGTTAATGAGCTTGGGCTGGAAATCTCAAAATCAAAGATAATTACTTAGTTTCAATTTCATTCTCAAAATACTTAATCAGCTTCGTGTTATTTTTACATTTTGTCATACAATCTCCGTAGTTAATAAACAATATCGCCATTGTTCATAAACAATAAAGAAACCATATACATGGTCTCACTATGCTTCACCCGGTCAAAATCACAAGAACCTCGATAAATAATACGTTTCGTTTTGTTTTCTTTTTTCAAATAGAATAATGTAATGAACATTGTTCCATAGCGATGTCATAAGTTTATCAATTTTCTCCACCATCTCATGTACCAAGATAATTAAAATCGAGCCGATGAATGCTCATCCTGTTGTACAATCTCTCGAACTAACTCAGTTAAGTAAGGGATATAGAAGGATTGATTTATTTATATAGAGTTACCCACGTAATTATCATGTAGCGTATAGATTGAGAAGAGTAAGTATCATAAAAATCGCATGAGATTTTATTATTTGGTTGGCAATTTCTACGTCAACTTTCGCGACATAACTTGGCACCGTTGAATTTTTTTAGAAATAAAAGTTGGCGTTGTAGCCAGGTATCGCATGAGTTTTTGTTTTGCCATTTGAATTGAGTCATAGATACATTACTCATTTTTACCATTTATATCAAAATCAACGATTATTACACGAAATTATCAAAATAAATGATTATTACATTGATGATTTTTAAGAATACTCAGTTTGATGTAATCATTATTGAGAAAAATGAACATCATCTTTATAAAATAATGCTTATGGAGTTTTAGAAAATTGATTTTAAGAAAAAAAATCAAAACCTTAGTTGATTTCATTTCGATTTTCGATCAATATTGTTGTGGAGAATTTTTAAGGGAATAATTAGAATATATAACCTCAATCAATATTACCGTGATCATGATTTAGGAAAAAATAACATCATTTTAGAAAAAATGTGAAAAGTTGGGTTTAGTTTGTTTTGGGGGAAAGTAAAAACTAAGGTTTATAATAGGGCAATTTGGAAGAATAATATGAGAACAATTACAAATAAATTGAAGTATAATTTAGTTTGGATCTAAAAAAAAGTTAGGGTTTATATTTTGATTTTGGGGAAGATGTATAATTATTAGTTAAAAAAATTAAGAATTGTTTGGTAACTTTGGCTTTTCATTTTGACTTATACTTTTTGGGCTATAGTTAACAAAAGCATGGGTTATATTTAAGAGAAGCCTTTTTTTTTCTATAATCTTCCTCTTTTGGCGAATCCATCACTCAATGGCCGAGATCCCTGTTTTTGATCTTTGTGATAATATATATATGAGAAGATTTGTTTTGTTTGATCTTTTAAATGGATATGATGGTGCATGAAGTTACGCGTAAGGAGCTTGAACAGATAGGGCAGGGACGTGGAGAGTCATAGAGCTAGAATGACGTTAGTTTCGAGTCTTTCTTTTTTTTTCCATATGTGCATCATACGGTTTTGTATCAACGTCATAGGAGGCATTATATGGGACAATAGACTTTTGCCGCACAGGTTTGAAGCTTGGTTGAGCAGGAATCAAATCCTAGGAAGGCTAAAACAGCAGGGATGGACTGTCTCTTACATTTCTAGCCCGCCCGTAGATTGGTCCTTTGAGTTTCTGTAAGAGAACTAAGATTCTAAGAACGGTCTTCTTTTGTGTAACACCATTCTGTACGACCAAATCAAAATAATAACATATTCCCTTCGTTTCTAAATACAGTAGAAACTCTATAAATTAATTATGTCGGGACCATCAAAATTTATTTATTAAACGAGATATTAATTAATCGATAAATTAATTATTAATAATTTATATATTAATTAATACTTTATTAACTTATAGATAAATTTCATATCAAATAATTAGTTTGTATACAAACAAAATACTATATCATATCTATTATATTTCCTATATAAATACAATACCAATCATATTTTTTATTTCCTATATAAACACGACATCAAGTCATATTTTTATTTTATAAACACAATATCCAATCATATTTTTTATTTCCTATATAAACACGATATCAAATCATATTTTCTAAATAATTTATTTATTTATTATCAAATAAAAATATTTTATATATAAATACAATATGAAATCATACTACTAACACAAACAAATCATACACACAATATGGCTTCTCATCTTAAAGGTGTTACAAAATCAACAATGACTGATGAAATTCGTAGAGCATTATGCAAGCACAACAAGGATAATCCAACTGTCACTCAAAAGCAATTGCAGGAATGGGTTTCTAATAACTACGGTTTGCAAGTGAGTCAAGGGACGATATCAAATACAATTAAGCGGTCTTCAGAGTACCTCTGTCTTCCTCTGAAAGAGATGATGTTAAGCGACAAAAACCGGCAAAATTAGATGATAAGAAAAATTAGATATGAAATTCAATGCGATATTGATTTTAGCGAAAAATAGAAGACAATTAAATAATTTTTCAAAAAATCTTTGTAAATCATTAATGTAATGAATATATATATATAATGCATTATTAATTTATATTTCATAAGGGGTCTATATAGGTAATAAAAAATGTATTATCTTATAATTTTAGAGAATTATTAATTTGACACGTTGTCCCCGACTCGGGACCGGCCAAAAATATTATTTAAGAGAGTTTATTAAATAATCAAGTATTAATTAAAAGAGTTTCTACTGTAATAGGGTGGTTTGTGGAAAACTAGCCTATTATTTAGAAACGAATGGAGTAACTTTTAATAAAAAATCACAAAAATAAGTTTAATAAAGAATTTTGAAAGTCTTACCTACTGGTATCGGCTCTTGTGAGATCGATTATGTTGTCATTTTCTTTTTATATTTCACATCCGAAAGTCTAAATCTCTTCCTTTCCAGTTTGGAAGAATGGGATGTCTAACGATCTATGAGTATATAACAAGATATTATTTGAATTTTCTTAAAACTATTTTGAAATTACAAAAGTCTAATTTAAAATAATAAGCAATTGCGTATATTTTTAATGGAGTCAATATCAGATTAAAATTACTTCGAGAAATCAAACACGGCCAGTAGACATTAGACAGCTAAATCTTTTGATTAGTCTCCCAGTCTCGAAACCAGACAAATCAATAAGAAAATCTTGCTTAAAACTAGCGGCATATTTGTATACCACAAATAGTTACCACGTATTGAACTTTCTCAGAACTTTTAACAATCACCTTATGTTTATGATAAAAAATTTTTATCAGAAAATATAAATGCATTTTGCAGTTTCATATATATTAGAGCTAACAGTTTTCTCCAACATCTCAACTATCATGGTATTAATAATCAACCGTGCACAAGTGTCTTCCCTCACTCTAAGTATGCTACACTGAACAAAAGTAAGAACGACAATAAGTTGGTATCCTTAAGTTTACGATTGAATGATTAGTGTAGAGTTTGGGGTTATATGCTTGTGATGAAAACACAAATTTACAAATGGAACCGCGGTCATGAAAAATGCATGAATATGAGTCTATTGAATAAATATGAGGATTGCTTTTGGCTGATTATGGGAGGCATGACAATCGATTCTATCAGCTTCTCGTGTCTTACATTAAACTCCAACTACTACCTGTGCGATTTTTTATGAAATGAAGCTACTTCATTCATTTTTTGAAAATATCTACAACATGAACTAAATTGTAACGAACCAACTGATACTCAAATCTCAAAAGCCTTCCAATTGCGAAACTCATGCATAGAAACTAGGAAAGAAAAAAAAGAATCCCCTTTGACCTTAGAGTTCAAACCGAACAAGTCTCAAATTTTGGGATACATCTCAACTACATCACACTACTAGGGATGAAATTAACAATTGACTGATAATCATCCTACGGTGTCTGGATTCAGAGATATCAATAGATAAAACGGAGACCATTTTCATTTTTAAAGTTATTCGTATATTAAAGCCAACGCCTTGATATATTTATCCGATAAATAAATAACCTCGATAAACTTTTTTTTTCCGGTCCGAAAGGTATTCAGTTATCGATGTTTGACTAAATGGGGAGGCAAAAACAATTTTTAGGGTGGACAACTAGGCATCAATGGGCTTTAAAGCTTAAATTTTAAAAATTATCGGGCTTAGGAGCCAGCCCAACAAGGTGGGCAACTGATAACTCTTGTCATTGGCCGGCTCCGCCCCTGACAAGTGACAAGGAATGCCGCAGCCGGACCATGTTAGTTTTCCATATAGTGCATTTTAAAAATTATTTATTTAATTAGTGAGGAATGTTGTTGTCGTCCTTTGCCAAAAGACTACGTATAACATGCGGAAAGTTCTCGTAACATTCTACTGCAGTAACAGATTCCCTAACAGTTTTAGCTATAGTATTTGCTAAATCATTATCATCACACCTAACAAATGAAAACTCACAACAAATAGATGTTGTAGATAAATGTTTTTTTTTTTTTTAAAGATGTTCATAATCTCTCATTAAATAATCAAACAATCCCCAGTAATGCATTGAATGACCAATTTAGCATCAGCTTCTATGTGAATATTTTTGAGTTGCTTTTTTTTAGCCTATACCAAAGCTCCATGTACATCCATGCACTCCCCGGCTTGCGCTCAAAGCTCCATTTGAATAACTTCCTCCGACTCCTTTACAAATACCTACATGATCTCATAGGATAACACTAGTGCCAAGTTGGTTAGTATGATGATCAAAAGATGCATCAACATTTAGTTTAAGAATACCTTGTAAAGGTGGCTTCCACTTTGAAATTCTAGAGGTGTTAATATTAGTGTTCATGCTAACAGAATCATGCAAATGGGAATTCAGATGGTAATGTATTCTATGCACTAAGTTATGAGGGTCTAGAGTAACTCTCTGAAAGATGCAATCACATGTATCCTTCCATATGATTCAGGTTCCAATCATGAGAGAGTAAAGTCATTTCTCATCAGAAGAACCATTGCCTTGTGAAAACCATCTAGTGACCCATTCAGATATAATGTTATAGGAGTTTCTGACATTATCAATGTTCACCTTGATGTCCCTCCAGACAGTTCTAGCATGTCTGCAGTCAAAAAGCAGATGCACGATAGTTTCTTCTCCATGACCATATATGCCACAATGAGTTTCTATATTTTTGTTGTTGATAGACGCATTTATGTGTCTATTTTCATCTCTATTGTATATATTATTAGTACCCATTTTTGTACTTATTATGGTGTTTTATGTCTTTGTAGGTATTTTTAGAGAAATAAGCTCTTGCGGCGAAATTGGTTCGAAAAGTGGTGTTTTACACCCCAGGATAGAGTACTAAAGGCACCCCAGAAATGCACCGGAAGCACCCCAGAAATGTGTCGGAGGATCCCCCGGAAAAATTACTATCTACGCCCAAAAATTACTATTTTCACCCCAGGACAAGTGCTAAAGGGACACCCGTGCAGGATTAGGGGGAGGACATGTTCTTCTCAAATTCAAAAAAAAGATTTTTGGCGGGAAAATAAACTTATTCTCTGTAAAATTTTCGATCGATTTTTGGACGTGATTTAGTGAGATTCAATCCCTGAAACTTAATGGGTAGACGTGATATGACCATAGAAAGCTGTTATGGGTGTCTGTTACGACCGAATTTGGCTGATTAATCCACAAGAAGAAAACAGGGAGAAACGAGAATATCACGTGTTGAGAAGATTTTTTGGAAGATTTCGTGGAGATTAGAGCGAGTTTAACATATTTTCAGCGTGCAGGAAGTGTGTGGAGATCAAACAGATGCGTGGAGGAGATAAACAGGGGAAGAATCACGTAAATATCATCTCGAGTAAAAGAAAATATTTTGGATTTATTAGCGAGATTTTTATGTGTTGATTGATATAAATAGGTTGATTGGGGTCTCACTGGGTTATAGAGAGAGTTGGGAGCAGTTAGGAAGAACCAGAGAGTCGAGAAATCAAGTTGCAGGAAAACTCCATTTTCTGCTGCTGTGAAGAACACGAAGAACATTGGACGCAAGGTAACCGTCGTTCTTCAACAGTGACAACGACAACTGTTTGTGGGTCGTATTGCGACAGTGTCAACAACACTTCATTTTTATCGTTCTCTGTAACAGCTCGGTTTGTAACGAACAAAAGTGTTACAAACCCGGTTTTTATCAATTTTTCTCCTATTTCATCATTTGAGAACCATTTTTGAGCATTAATAAAGATGAATTTTGAGCATATTTCCATGATAATGATGAGCTAATTCTCGCGTAACCAAGGCATGGAGGAAGCTATTGTTGCATGAATAATTGGTAATTATTTTACTTTTCTCTAATTTTGCAATTTATAATTCACTCAAATTACTGCTTTGCAGAATTTTAATTATTTGCATAATTTTTCCTAATTAGTTGTGATTCAATTAGATAGGTTATGCTTTGGTTAGATAATCTATGCTTAAGGGATACAATTAATGTTTGAGAATATGCTTGATAATTTGTGAATTAAGAAAAAGAAATTTTAAAAATAATTAGAGTTTTGGAATCTTTATCATCATTTATTCATGTGTAATAGTGGAATCTAGTGTTTTGGTTATTTTCACTCTAAAAAAAAACAAATTTGGATTAAAATTTTCTCTACTTTTAGTTTAAATTAATCTAGCTTTCACAAGTCTTACGAACTCATTCTTACCACTATTTAAAATTACATCAGTTGTGTATGACAACTTGCACCTTGTGGGGTTCAGCTCATAGATGCATTTCTAGGAAAAGCGCTCGATTCTATAGGCAGTATTACAGATCCAAAGAGTCTTCCGGACTAAAGATTGTATAGTTTTACCATTAATTTGAACTTCATTGTTACACTTGGTGAGCATTTTGTAAGTGTTCTTAACATAGAACTTACACTCCTTAACAGGTGTTCAGATCATAACATCTTCTTTAGAGATGTCAATGAACATGCTCTGCTCTGTATTTTAGTTACAATATCTTCATCAAACAACTTTTTTAGAATTGGAACATTCCAAGTATTGGTGTCTGGAATTATCAACTCATCAACCTCTTGGCTTATTGGAATTAAGGCCAGGAATTCATTTATTCATCCAAATTTTAGTCTTTTTTCCATTAAGAAATTTTTCTGGAAAATTTGTAGGCCTTTAGATTTACATTCCATACATAAGAAAAGTTTTAGCTACAACTGGTTGATGTAGAATATCACCATTTTTGAAGTACTTTCCACCAATGGTTTGAACCCACAATTGCGAAGACTCGGTGCACATTCTCCAGGCTAACTTGGTCAGTTGAGCTAAGTTGAGCTTTTCAAGATCTCTAAAACCTAACCCACCCACATCCTTTGGTTTACATACTTTGTGCCATGCAATAAGATTAGCACCTTTGTTGGAGTTGTATCCCCCGGAAGAACTTCCTTTGAATGGAGGTGAGCTTATTATGGGCCGATTTGGCAACTTAAAAGTACTCATTTGATAGATAGGAACAGAATTTAGGGCATGCTTGATCATGGTTGACCTATCAGCTTGAGAGAGTGAAGTAAAAACCCAAGTGCCATACCTGTTTTCAAAATTTTCTCTTATTGATTTGAGGATTCTTGCTTGGAATGACCTAGAAGGAGCAGTGGTGATCCAAGATACTTTTTTTTTTGGAGTTCATTGGTTTAACTCTAAGAATATGAGAAAGAGTTTTAGCAACTTCTGGCTTAGTGTGCTTGCTAAAGTGAACTGTAGATTTTTCAAAATTAATCACCTAACCTGACTGAGTACTGAAATTGTGAAGCAGCTCCAAAAGATTGTTGACAGAAGAAAGATTTTCTTGAGTGAAGATCAAACAGTCATCTGCAAAAAAAAAATATTAAAGAAAATGATTGATGGCTAGGGAATTAACAACCACTTTATACCTTTGATTTTGTTGCTATGTTGTGCAGCAATGAAATGTCCTGATAGAATCTCCATAGTAATAATAAAAAGATAAGGTGATAATGGATCACCTTGTCTAATTTCTCATGTTGGTTGAAATTGTTCACAAGGAGAGCCATTGAGCATAACTGTCAAAGAAGTAGTGTTGATACACTGGTGTATTAAGTCACAAAAATCATTACAAAATCCAAAATAATTGAGTACCTTTACTAAGAAACTCCATTCAAGTCTGTCAAATGATTTTGACATATCCAGCTTCAAGGTCATCCAACTTAATTATTTGCTCTATTTTCTTCTTCATGGAATGAATGATCTTTTGAGATATTACTGTGTTATCATTAATTAACCTCCCAGAAACATAAGCTGCTTGGTATTAGGAGAAAATTTTCTTAACGTGGCTTCATTTTGTTGACAATGACTTTGGAGATTATATTATAGGAGGTATTACACAAACCCATTGATCTGTAATCCGCAACATAGGTATACTTCTTTTTCTTAGGGACAAGAAAGATGTAGGTCTTGTTTATTTGCTTGATGATATGTCTGGATTCAAAAAATATGGTAACTATGCATACAATTATCCTACAATGCTCCATTGACTTTTGTAGAATCCAACTTGGAAGCCTTCTGGACCTGGTGCAGTCCAGTTTTCCATGCTCTCTAGGGTGTCATGAATTTCTTGATGAGGTGGTACTCTTGTGAGAAGGATATTATCTTCTGCAATGATGATCTTAGGAAGAAGATTATACAAACCTTCATCCAAAACTGGATTGATAGTAGGGCTTATATTCTTGAAATGAGAAGTAAGATGCTGGGCAATTTTCTATTTAGTGCGCAACCAGTTTGTAAGGACCCTCAAGCTCGTCAACGCTGTTAGACCGGTCAAGTGACGAATTAGCCGATAATGACTCGATTAGTTAATATAGATTTTGATAATTAATAGAAATTAATCTAACTACGATCATGATACGAAATTAGTTAGATCGAACTCAAAAAATTATGCAGAATGGACTACTCGAACGTGTCATTTGGATACCGGACAAAGAAGATATTATCGGATGAGTATGAAGGGCAGATTAGTCCTTTTAGAGAGAAACCGCCTTGGCTGCCCTTATCTTTTGGTCGGGTGCATTTAACATTTGGTCAGCCTTATCCCCAGACCGTGAAGATAACTCTCATATTTTCTTCTTCTTCTTTATTTTTCTCTCATCTTCTTCTTCTTCTGTTCTTCGCCTCTGGCGATTCTGCGAGATTTCTGAGGCTGTGATATCAAAGATAAACTTAGGGGAAATCTTAAGAAATGACTGTTGGTGGTGATGATGTTTGTTGTTGATTCAGACTCGAAGTAGGAAGTGAATCAGGGAGTAGGGTTTGAAGATTAAATTAATATTCTGAAGATTTTGAAGATGAAATTAGGGCTATGGTTAGATGAAGAATCTTGGGTAGTTGTTTAATTGAATCCTTGAAGTTGATTCAGTGACGAATCATTGAAGAATCAAGAGTTAGGGTTTCTGTAATTGAATTTGAGAATTCGATTAAGGGTGAATAAGGAGAAGCTAGAAGATGGGTTTGTTTCTAATTGGTGTTTGATGGAAGCTGTGGGGTTGTTGAGGATTGAATCAGTGAGTTAGAGTTTATGTTCATCATCAAATTAAGAACAAGAGCTTCATGATAAGAATTCGGAGAAGAATAAGAAGATGAAGTTGGTGTTCTAGGGGATTGATTTAAGATGGGTTTGCTCGATCTGGAGATCTGAGTTGATGTTGTAGACTTGATTTATGAAAGAAGAGGATTGAGATTTCTCTTAGGGTATAAGACTTGAACTGGCAGGGAGGTGATGGTGTTGGAACAAGTGAATTGAGGTAATTGTTTTCCTCTGTAAATTTAGTAAGAGTATTTCTTGATCTTGTGGTTTTTATTTTGTTTATAACATTGAAATGGTGATGAATGAGGATTATTGGGTTATGTTGATGTTGTTAGAGATTGAGTCAAGTGGTATGACTCAACAGATGAGTATCAACATGAGTCAGTGTTGTAGATTGGTGATAGTGGTTTTGCCAGTTACAGGATATGGGAGAAGTTTATGATGCAGTGTTTTGCAATGGGTCTGTAATAGAAGTGGTTGTCTGTGTAAGTAATTGCAGTTTGTTGAGTTTGACAGAGATGTTGTTGAGATGTGGAAGTGGATGTCTAGGGTCGTATTTGATCTTAGTTGAAGTTGTTGATTAATGCAGTGAGTGATAAATGAAGCTTAGATGTATGGAGTATGAGCTCTATGTAGCTGGAATTGTAACTAGTGCTGATTTGATGTAAAGAACTAGGTTTGCAGTTGGTGTTACTTTTGTTGTGGTGAAGTCACAATGGATATGTGCCTGTAGAAGTTGAATGAAATGGATTGCAAGTAATAGAACTGGTGCATATTATGAGATGGTGGTAATGTTGTTAAAGTTCATGGAACTGCAGTTGCGGTTATGGTGATGTTGTTTGTGTATTTGTGGAATTGGAACTGGGAATTGGAGTTAGTAATGGAACTGAGTTTGAGTAAGTTGGGTGGGTGTATAGTTGTCATGGAGATATTTTAAGTGGTGATGTTGTAATTCTTGGAATCAGTCTGAGATGTGTAGTAAGTGATGATGATTGTAGGGAATAGCTAATAACTCCAGTGGAAGCTTGCAGCAACTGCAATTGCAGGTAAAGCTTAGATTACAATTGTATATTGAATTGTATAATTCTGTTTGAATGAATTATTTGTGTAGTGATCAAATAAATAGAATCAGGTTGTGTTCTTGTGGCTGCAATAGAATTAGGCTGTTAGTCAGCCCAGTCAGCTTAGCTGACTCAGTGTATCTGTTTGAGTTGAATCGGCTTGACTCGGATTCGGCTCAGCGAGCCAAGACCAGACTTGACCCTGACCAGACTTGACCGAGTTAACCCTTCTACTTGACTTGGACAAGTTGACCTGACCTTAATCCGTTGACCATTGACTTGACCTTTAAGTTGACTGTTAGTTGACCTTTGACTGTCAGTTTCACCGTTAGTGACTGTTAGTTGACTAGGATGAACGTTGTTTTTCTTAAATTGGTGTTTTGGACCCTTTATGGTCCGAATTAGCCTTTGGCTTCTTCTACAAAGTTGTAGATACTCATAAGACTTAGCTAATGGACTATAGAATCAACCCAATTGAATTAGTAAACCTTAGCTATGCTGAAGATAGGGAATGAAAATGTGTAAAGTCATAAATGGGCTTAGAACCATTAGATAGACTTGTATGATTCTTGTGTGAGCCATTTGGCTAGATTCTTAGAGTTCTTGTGTGAATAACAATTCGTCTATATTAACAACGATCGATTCAAAGGATGAACCAGTGGATCGTGGATCTCGAGGTAGGCGTGGTTTGTCATCAAAAGAGGTGGGAATTTACATTTAACTCTTTTGTGATTATTGTTGTTTTCTTTTACAGTTTATGTTTAACAAATTTATGCATTGTCTGATTGTGTATTCCATGCATTGTTTTATTTAAAATTCCGAAAGTACTGTTGTTTCTTTTAATCTTTCCATTCCCTGGAAAGGAATTGTAATGCTTTTTTGTCTTTGTGAATGTTTGGGAAATAAGAATTTCCATTTGAAAGCTTGGGAAATAAGAATTTCCCATCTGTGGTATATAGGATACTGCTCCTTCATTTATACCTACTTACTTTCGAGTTTTTATGCAATGGCTAGGGCGACACATCACAATATTACTATCTAGGTGCTGGAATTTGGCATTGAATATTATACGTTGTTTGACGAAGGAGTTAGTTCCATATACATGATTGTTTATTTGAGTGTTTAGTATGAGATGTGTGCCCCAAACTTTACATATCCAGTATTCTATGGTTAGGGCGATACACCGCAATATTATTATGGCTAGAGCGATACACCGTAATATTATTCTTCCTTTATATCCAGTATTCTATGGCTAGGGCGATACACCGCAATATTATCTATGGCTAGGGCGATACACCTCAATATTATTCTTTAGTATTGTGCGGGCAACACATGTCTCTTACATGGATGTTTACTGTTCTTCTTAAATTTCTTTGAAAAAGTTTCTACATTGTGTTTTACTGTTTTCCCGTGTTTCATCAGTTTTCAATGATTACTTGAAAGTTAGATGTTATTTCTACTGGGCACCCCTTTTAGGGATGATGTGCTCACTCAATTCCCACTTTCAGTTTCAGAGACAGATCAAAGTTGCGCAGCGGAAGCTTCGAGGAGTTTAGTTTGTTAATTGATTAACTTCGGCTATGTTTATTATGTTTGTATATTTTATTTGTAAACCAAATGATTATTATATATGTATCATTTGAGATGAGTTCTTGTATATATATGTTTCAGAACGGGGCTAGTTTTTGGGTTAAGTGTTGTAGCAGATTTCTTAATTAAATGCTTAAGTATATAATTTAGATCCTTAGTGCCTCTTTATTTAGTTGATCTCTTAGATTAGTCAGCTGCTAGCTTTGGGGGCGCTACACAGTTATTGTGATAGTCTTGAATGGAATCAATGTTATTCCTGGTTCTCTTCCCTATTAGTTTTGATATGAAAGTATTTGTTGTTGCTATCCATATCCTTAATGAAGTAATCCCTTGATTTTTGTTGATAGAAGTCACTCTTAGCTTTGTACCACTTGTTCAGCTCATTACTGATTGTGAGTCTGGGACTCTCTTCAAACATGTTCAACTGCTACTGAAGAGTTTTTATTCAACTTTTTGGTTGACGTTGCTATAGAGTTTTTATTCCATACTGATATTTCTTTTCTTGTAGATTGAAGCATTTTGAGTAACTGAAAAGCAGTTGAGACATTGACACTAAATTTCCATGCATTAGCAATAATAGCAGCACAAGTACTATCATTTAACCAAGTGATTTTTTTTTTTAAAGGCTTCCAGCAATTGGGTGTACTGGCATCAGTAACAAGCATTATGGGACTATGATCACTAGCCACCTCAGTTAGATGCATAATTAAGCTTGGAGTTAGAAAAGTTCATATTTCAATCTCCATTTCCTAAGACCATATCTATTCTAGAATTTCTAGACCCAATACCTATATTGTTGCTAGTCCAAGTATAATCCTTACTAATGAAGCCAATATCCTACGGATCACTGTCTGAAACTACACTTGTTAGAGCACTGCTCGGTTGAACCCACCAATCGTTGGTATGTCAAGTTTGGTTGTCATATTTAGTTCCAAAACTCGAGTCGCTTAATAAGTAAACTAGAGTCAACTTCGTTAGGTTAGGCTAGAAACTATAGAAATATTGTTCTCTAGTTACTCACGAAGATATGAAGATGGATTGAAGACAACAAAGACATTATCCTTCAGCTCGAGGTTAGTAACTACAGACTTGACTTGTTCCATTTCTATCTTGTTTCTTTCAAGTCTTTTATATTGAAAACATAACACGCGAAGATGTATATAATACTCTAGTGGATAGACATGATCATAATAGTATGGTCATAGTATTAAGGAATTACATTACGAAATATAACGCTTATCTTTTAAACTTCGTAGAAATGACATCGACATAATCTTGTATATGGTTTTATGATTATGTGTATTATGGTGAAGATTTTCATCCTAGGAAACAATGTTTTACATTTGTTTAAAGGAAGTAGGTTCGTGAACTTGTTTCATGAAATTTAAGGGAAATCAATAGGTGTATTGGTCTGGGTATTCATTGCATATTCTTTGGATGACCAATTTGTGTGAGTTGGTAGAACCGATCTTAACTCAGGTTATGTATCTTGGTATAACTGATCACAATACCTAGACTTATGATTTGGTATGACCGGTTCTGGTAATTGGTGTAACCGATCTTAAGTAATCACCATGAGATGGTATGATCGATTCTTGTAATTGGTGTGACCGATTCTGGTAATTAATGTGACTGATCGTAAGAGGTTGTGCGACCGATCCTAGTGACTGGTATGACCGATCACAAGTAGGTACCATGTTTAGGAAGAACCGATTCGTGTGATTGGTATGACCGATCCTACCTAATTATTTTTATAGGGTAGTATCGAATCCTACCTGATTACTTTTATAAGGTAAAACCGATTCCCTTAAACTTCAAGATGTCAACATACTTTGAACTTGAGCATTAAATCTTATCATTTATTGTTCAAAAATATTCCTTGGTACTCAAGGTGATCCTATACCAAAATAAATTGAGAATCTTTTAATTAAGGTTTTTTTTTATATGCTTTAATTACCAACAATTAATGCATATATAACTCTAGGGAATAAAAATTAGTAATGTGCATTTACTAATTGGATATTTTCTATGAGAGATTTCGGAAAAATATTGGACAAAATTTATTGGAATTAGGAAAACCGAATTTGTGTATTGTATTCATTGCATATCTTAAGAATATTTTCGGTTTTGGAAATTCCTTGGTATCCAAACAACCTTGGTCTATAAATACCTAACTTTGCGTTTCTAGAAAAATATCCTAAGAGTCAGGCAAACTTCATTTCTTGTTGTTTCTGGTGGAGACGTCTACCCGGAGAGGAAAGTACCCTAATTAGGTGAAATCTCTTACGACCGCTCGTTTAAAGACTTCTGTGGGATCAAGAAGCTCTACGAGTACCGTTGGTGGGAAACTAGAAAATTGATGTGTTATTAGTTTTCGATTATTGATTTGATTGACGAACGGTTGTTGAATCTTTGATTACACTTAGTTTGTTTATTCCATGTTCATTGTCTTATGATATAAGGACACTCAAACTAGATCAAAGATTTAACGTTTCAACAGATCTAAGTCTTTATAGATCTGTAAGATAGATTCATTGATTTTCCATTGTTAACAGACTCCGTTCTGTGCGACAAGTCGATAAGGAATCAAGTTTATTTTTGTAGGTTGTTACTTTGAAGATTAAATCGAAGATTGAAGACTTTGAAGATTTGAAGACTTTATTCTTGTGTTTTGATCTTGGAGTGACTTTCTGTGACTTGATTTTCTGGGATTAAAAGGTTGTTTATTTTCGATAAACATAAGCATTTTGAGATCAATTAGTTGTTTGTGATTTTATCATAAACCTTGTAATCAAGATTGATTATTTCGGTAATCATTGTCTTGTTTGATCTCGTAACGTAGGAGCTTCAGATCTGGTAACAGGTCTTAAAAAAGAAGATCTGTAATTGTGTTTTTATCATATATTTCGATATTGTGATTAGAAAGTGAGTTTGGTATACGATCCAAAGGAATCTTGTCTTTCTTGTTGAAAGATTGGTAGAAGAAGTTATTATGAACCATTAAGAAGATATACTAGATTTAGTCCTAAAGAGAACGCATGTTCTGCAAGGATATCTAGTATCAAACGTCTATTGAGAACTTCGGTTCTGCTAGATATTATCAAAACAAGAATACTGTTGAAGTTGAGTAACTGGGATTTTAGATTGCTTGGTATCGTCTACACGAAGTTGCAGGTTTACTTTTTGTAGTGTCTTAATTCATTGAGTATTCAAAACTGGACTAGGTCCCGAAGTTTTTCTACAAGATTGTAGTTTCCCTCGTTAACAAAATTCTGGTGTGTTCTTTACATTATTTCCGCATTATAATTGTGTTTATATTATAATTAAATTAAATACACTTGTACGTTAACTAGGCACTTGATATTGATCTTATAGTGTTTCAGTCTTGTGCCTTAACTATTATCAAGTGAACATCTTGTTGTTGTATTATCTCGATCTTGTATCCATAGACGATCACATAAGGTGTATTGTGATTCGCCACTTGGCTTTGGTTTCTCACATTGTTAGGCCAGTCCGGACTAACACTGTTCCAAGTGGACACCGTGTTGAAATATTCCTTTAGTGATTGTTGCTTAAAGAGGTTTATACATGGTGGTTCTTGATATTTGGGTACCCTCGTCTTTTCAACACTATTAACCCAACCATCAGAGGATGATGAAGCACCACTCACACTGTCTATTAGGTGAAAGTTTAAGTCACCTAAAAGAATCTAGGGGGTGTTGTTCTCTAATTTGTTAAGTACAGGCCCATTGATCCTTTTTTTTTGAGTAGCTGGAATAGCCATACATATAAGTGAGAAAAAATTCAGACTTGATAGAGTCAGCTTGAACTGGCAGATTAAACATGTTGTTACTTTTTCCTACCACTGTAATGATTTAACTACAATGGGTAATCAGTAACAACTCTTTGATAGAATTTGATTAGAAGAAGAAGAAGAAGGAGGAGGAAAAGAGGAGATTCATAAGATAAGAAGAGAGGATTGATAGAGGAAGAAGAAAAAGACGAGTTTAAGAGCAGAACAAACAATAATTGATTAATTCATGAATGTCTCAACTAACATCCACAAACAGAATATAAGGACAACTTTTGTCAGGTCAGTGTGTGACACACACGCCTACAAACTAAAGAGGCCTGGTCACTACTTACTAAGGGCACCAGCTAAGGAAGGTTAGCCCTTAACAGTTCATGACCAAATGGGACATGACAATTACCCACTACTCCAAAGCATCCTTGTCCTCAAGGATGTGCTTTGGAAATTGTGTCTTCATGAGCTGTCTGTCCTCCCAGGTTGCTTCAGACTCAGTTAAGCCCTTCTATTTCACCAAAACTTGAGTTAGAACTTGCTGATTCTTCATGATATAACTGGTAGCTGGAATACTCTCTGGAACCATCTGAAATTGGCCATTGTTGTCAGTAGCTGGTAAGTGAGTCTGTGATACTACTCCAGCACCTAGCTTTGGCTTCAGTTGTGACACATGAAATGTAGAATGAATTCTAGAGCCTACTGGTAATTTCAGCTGGTAAGCTACATCACCTACCTTGGAAGTTACCTGATAAGGACCAAAAAAAATTGGCAGCTAGTTTCAAAAAAAATTCTCAACTGAACAGTTGATTGTCTATATAATTGCAACCTTAAATATACCCAGTCCCCAAAATTGAATGACCTTTCTGACCTCTTCTTGTCTGCCTGTTGCTTTATTATGTGTTGTGGAGATTCCAAAGCTTCTTTGAGAACCTGTCCCATTTCTTGTCTCTGATGTAAATAGTCTTCAACTCCAGCATGAATACCTGCCTGAGAAGAAAGGATTCCAAACTGTGGTGGGGCATAACCATATAAAGCTTCAAATGGGGTTAACTTTAAGCTGGTATGAAAAGAAGTGTTAAACCACCACTCAGCCAATGATAACCATGAAACCCATTTGGTAGGCCTGGAGCTAGTCATGCATCTCAAATAAGACTCCAAACAAGCATTTACCCTTTCTGTTTGTCCATCTGTCTGTGGATGGTATGCAGTGCTTAGATGTAGTGAAGTTCCTACCTTGGTAAATAACACTTGCCAGAAGTTGCTGATGAAAATACTATCTCTGTCAGAGACAATGGATTTGGGCATGCCATGCAGTTTGAAGATAGTATCTATAAACCTTGTAGCTACTGAGGCAGTTGTGTAAGGGTGGCTTAATGCAATGAAATGACTGTATTTTGTGAACTTGTCTACCACCACCATAATAACTTCTCTTCCTTCATATTTTGGAAGCCCTGTGATGAAATCCATACAAATGTGCTCCCAAGCTTGATTTGGAATGGGTAAAGGCTGAAGTAACCTAGCTGGTAAAGTGTTGAATTCCTTGTGCTGCTGACAAACATCACACTCTTTGACATAAGTAAGAATGTGTTGCTTCATACCTTTCCAGTAAAAGTATAGTTTGGCTTTCTGATAAGTTGCTTGCCCTCCTGAGTGTCCCCCAACAGGTGAAGAATGCAAGGCAATTATTATTGTCTTCCTCATGTCTCCAGATTGACCAATGTAAAGTCTTTGTTTGTACCTCAGAACTCCTTTCAAGTAAGTAAAACCATCTATCTCTTGGTTCTTAACTGATAGTGCTGGTATCCATTTTTCAGCAATGGAGTCATTGGTATAACTTTCCTGAATCTCTTGGAGCCATGTAGGTTGAACTTGAGTAATGGCTTGACAAGATAACTCTTCTCCATGCTTGACTCTGGATAAGGCATCAGCTACTAAGTTATCATCTCTTTTCCTATACTTTAGTTCATAATTATAATCTAAGAGCTTAGAAAGCCATTTCTGTTGTAGCACTGAGTGAATTCTTTGATCCATAAAGTATTTGATGCTCTGGTGATCATTATATATGGTGAACTTATTTCCTAATAGGTAAGTCCTCTACTTGGAAACTGCTAAAACTACAGCCATCATCTCCTTCTCATAAGTAGATAGAGCTAAGAATCTGTTTCCCATACCTTTGCTGAAAAAAGCTATGGGTCTCCTTTCCTGCATTAATGCATCTCCAACCCCAACATCACAAGCATCTGTGGCCACTTCAAAGGGCTTTGTGAAGTCTGGTAAGGCCAACACAGGAGTAGTGGTGACTGCTTCTTTCAATTGTTGGAAAGTTGATTTGGCTGCTTCACTCCACTGAAATTTATTCTTCTTAAGTAGCTCAGTTAATGGCTTACAAATAAGGCCATAATCTTTGACAAACTTTCTATAGTACCCAGTCAGCCCTAGGAATCCCCTGAGATCCTTTAAAGTAGCAGGAACTGGCCACTCCACCATCCAAGCAATCTTTTCAGGGTCAGCAACAACACCTTCTCCAGAAATGATGTGTCCTAGATAATCAATCTGTGATTGCCCAAATGAGCACTTGCTGAGCTTAGAAAAGAGAGAATGCTTCTTGAGTAACTCTAAGGTGGCAGTAAGGTGCTGGATGTGTGTGTCCACGTCAGGACTATATACAAGTATGTCATCAAAGAACACTAATATGAACTTCCTCAAATATGGATGGAATATGTCATTTATGAGAGCCTGAAAGCTTGCAGGTGCATTTGTAAGCCCAAATGGATTTACCAAGAATTCATAATGTCCTTGGTGGGTTTTGAAAGATGTCTTATGATTATCACCTGAATAAATTCTTATTTGATGATACCCTGCTCTTAAGTCTATTTTGGAGAACACCTTGGCACCCTTCAGCTCATCTAGCAGCTCATCTATAACAGGTATTGGGTACTTATTCTTGATAGTGATTTCATTTAGCCTTCTATAGTCCACACAAAGCCTCCAACTACCATCCTTATTCTTGACAAGTAGGATTGGTGATGAGAAAGGGCTGTGACTTGGTCTGATAACACCAGAAGCCAACATTTCTTGTACCAATTTCTCCACTACATCTTTTTGAATGTAAGGTATCATGTATGGCCTTTGGTTGGGTGGGGATGAAAGTGGTTGTAATGGTATATGATGATCATGGCTCCTGGTAGGAGGAAGATTTGTTGGTTCCTGAAATATTGTTTGAAAAGAATTTAAGAGTGGTTGGACGGTAGGGGTGTTAAAGTATGTTTGTCTTCACCAGAGATGGAGTATAAATTCCCTACTAGCCCATGCCTGTGTTTCTTCATGTATCTATCACATTCCTTTCCTGTCATGAGAGAAATACTAGCACTCTCAGTGATACCTTGTAATACCACCATCCTCCGATTTTTGTTAAATGAAACAGTTAACTCCTTGAAATCAAACTGGCCAGGACTGATTTCTTTCATCCAGTCAACCCCTATGACCATGTCACATCCTCCAAGGGCTAGGGTTCTCATATCAAATTGGAACTTATGACCTTGCATTCCCCACTGAAAATTTGGACACTTAGTCTAGCTAATTCAGGATCCAAAAAACTATGTGTATTGCCACTATCTACCAAGATGGTAGGGTGCTTGTTTAAGGTCATTCCATGGATCCTAATAGTACTAGAAGAGATGTTACCTGACAAGGCATGAACTGATATTTCTACCTCTTCATCCACTACCTCCTGTTTAATTGTGTACTGGAAGGTGATTCTTCTTCAGAATTAGTTTGGTCATCTTCATCAGCTACTAACATGAATAGCTGCTGCTTAATGCACTTATGGCCAACTTTAAACTCTTCATCACAGTTGTAGCACAACCTTCTCTCCTTCATAGCCTTCATCTCAGCATAAGTAAGCCTTCTAACTGAAGGTAATTTAGGGCTGGTGGAGATATTATGTCTTAGATAGGGAGTTGTAGACTTTGGGCTAGTCACAATACTCCTATGGCCTTGTGGAATGAATAATGGAGGTAATCAGTTGGTTTTAGCCTTCTTAGCAGCACTATCAAGTAGTATTTCTTGAATTCGAGCCAAGTAAATTGCCTTTTCTAGTGTGGTAGGATAAAACATCTGCACAACAATCCTGAGCTCTTCTTTGAGACCACTGATGAAACTGGATGTGAAATACTCTTCAGTAAGGTTCTTGTTCTTAGCCAACATTAGTGCCTTCAGTTCTTCAAAAATCTCTTGATACTCTAACACGGTACCAGCTTGACTTAGTTTGTTAAATTCCCATACTATATCATCATGTCCAAGCTCTTGAAAACGTGAACATATATCTTTCATAAACACATCCCAGTAAATAACATCTTTACCCACTTGATAATCCTGAAACCATATATCAGCTTTTCCTTCTAGATACATGGAAGCTACATGTACCTTTTGCTCTTCATTCATTTGATGTAATTGAAAATATTTAGAGCATTTCCTAACCCATGATCTGGGATTAACACCATCAAATCTAGGAAAATCAACTTTAAGTTTATGTATGGGCAAAATTAGAGCTGTCACCAGAGAAGTTACCACCATTACCGGATCTATCAGTGTGATTGCTCATACCCGGAGTTTGAAGTATCCCAACTCCATATCTAGCAGTTTGGTCTCGATACTCCTCCAACAACTTTCTCGATTCCGTCTTGAATAGATCCATCATAGTAGTCAGCAGCAGCGGAGAAGGTGAATCTTGTTTAGCTTTAATTTCCAGTACTTCCTTGGCCAAATTCTCATGAACTTGGAGAACTGAGGTTAATTGTTTTGTTAAAGCTTCAAACTCATCTTTACTCACCATGGTTGTTGGTCACTCAGAATCGAATGCTCTGATACCACTTGTAGTTATTTAACTACAATGGGTAATCGGTAACAACTCTTGGATAGAATTTAATTAGAAGAAGAAGAAGGAGGAAAAGAGGAGATTCATAAGATAAGAAGAGAGGATTGATAGAGGAAGAAGAGAGAGACGAGTTTAAGAGCAGAACAAGCAATAATTGATTAATTCATAAATGTCTCAACTAACAGCCACAAACAGAATATAAGGAAAACATTCGTCAGGTCAGTGTGTGACACACACGCCTACAAACTAAAGAGGCCTGGTCACTACTTACTAAGGGCACCAGCTAAGGAAGGTTAGCCCTTAACAGTTCATGACTAAATGGGAAATGACAACCACATCACAAGTAAATCCATTTTTCCAGAGGGTAACAAGATATCCAGAGAGGCCCTCTAGTTCAATGAAAGCATAATTTGGGTATGGAAATTGGTTTAGGATAGGTTTATCTTGGCTTATATTTGTTTCACAAAAAAACATTATGTTTGGATTTTGGGTTTTGATTGGATCACTTAGATGATTTCTAATTGTTGAAGACTTAAATCCTTGGACATTCCAGGATATTATCTTCAAACTAATGAGAGGATCGCGTAAATTTAAAGTACACTCAAGGAATAAAATTAAACGCAAATGAGTGAAGACCAAATAATTATAATGCTTGTGAAAAAGTAAATAAAAAAAGTACGAATAGTAATTGCGTCGGTGTGTCCATATTATATTTTGCTATGCGCACCACCAACCCTGCAGCTTTGCAACAGGCCACTGAGCTATTTGACGACCACTTACTCCAGTATTTGAGACTTTTAATCACGGGTGATGGTGCTGGTTTTGGGCCTCTGCAACAGAGACATGCTACCCTGACTATCAAGGATGGTGGACTGGGCATATACACCATGGCTGACACTCGTACCTACTGTTACCTTGCCTCCCAGAGTCAGACTACGTCTGTGCGGAAGGTGATACTTGGCAGTTTATTCTAAAGGGATAATGGTGTTGCCTATCATTCGGCTCTTCAGAATTTCATCCAGGTATGTGGTCTGCCTTCCTCTTATTGCGTCGATGACACTACCCCCCTTCTATGCACTCCTTGGCAGTCACTTATTTTGATGCAGTTAAGAAGCAAATCCCTGTCCTATTTACTTTATCTGCAAGAGATTCCATTCTGTGGCAATGTAACCAGATCAAGCATGTTCAAGATTATCTCCTGGCCGTTCCTTTCAGTGGGTTAGACCAATGCCTCGGGCCTAGACATTTCAGAGCAGTTGTTTGTTATCGCCTTGGTATCCCTTTGTTTGTGGAAGACGGTCTGTGTTCTTGTTGTAATAAGCCTATGGATATTTTTGGTGATCATGCGCTTCATTGTGCTAATGACGCCGGTATTAAGTTTCGCCATGACTTAGTTCGTGATGTTATTGTGGACATTTGCTACAAAGCTGGTGTTACTGTACGCAAAGAAGTCGCTTTGGGTTTTTCGTCAGTTGATAACAAGGATTTACGCCCAGCAGACATCCTTGTCCTTAACTGGAAAAATGATCAAGATGTTTGTATGGATGTTATAGGTGTCTCTCCCTTCACTGGCGCTGGAGTCCCTGCTTTCATCCCAGGCCAGGCCATTTCAAAAGCCATTTCGCGTAAGCGGTCTAAATACTTGAATGACTGTGTTGCGCATGGTTACGGTTTAGGTGTTTTAGCTTTCACTACTTTAGGTGAGCTTAGCGAAGATACTGTTTGTTTTTTCAAGCGTCTAAAAAATTGCTTAGTTAGTAATGATGCTAGTAGTGGTCGTGGTAGTTTTATTTTTCATAGATTGGGTATTGCTATTCAAAAGGGTGTTGGTGCTTAGTTTGTTGCTCGGCTGCCAACTAAAAACCGTCGTGTGTAATTTGGATTGTTTATATTAAAAATTGGAAAATTTAAAAAAAATATATGAAAGATAATATATTTATAATTGTAAAAATAAATAAATAAATAGTAATAAATTTAGAAATATTATTCTAGAAACTAGTTTGAAAATAAATTGAAGACGAGTGTGTAGTAATTGTCCCATTCTAAAATTATTAAAATATAGAAATTTCACCTTTTCTCATGAAGGAAAATAATTGAGAATTTGTATAAAGACATTCATTGCTTTAAAAAAAAAAAAAAAAAAAAAAAAGATAAGACATTCTGACCCTCTTATTAAATCCGGTGTTTGAAATTGAGTCGAACAATCCTTATTCTCCTACTAATTAATGATGACTATGCTAAACTAAGAATTTTCTTGCAGGACATTTAATAAATTAAGTTAACCATGAAATATCTCAATAGCCTTCAATTTGCGTTCAACTTGTCCGAAAATCTCCTAACACGACATAATATAAGCTGAATTTATTCCAAACACGAATGAGAACATAATTTTATATTATAGGTTTTTAGTATTCTCCAATTTCCCAGTTTATCTTGCATTCCCCAAGTATCGTAACATGTAATCAAGTTAGATTACCTTTGCATCAAAAAAAGAAAAAGTTAGACTTAGATCACCTGTTTTGTAATTCTTTCTGGCCTCTCGGCTCTTTCATGTTATAAATCTTTTCGCTTTAGAACTTTTTTGCAATTAAAAATGGATAGCACTCCATTTTATTTTTTTCACAATCTGGTTCCTCTTAATATATCAGTAAATACTTTGGAAATAAATAAATATCATGTGAATCATGAAAAATCGATTGAAACTAAAATTTCCTTCAATTTGGTGGATACAGCTAGTATATTCAGGATTTCAATGTCAAATGCTTCAATTTGATGAATTTCTTGATTGGTGGATTTCATCATTGACAAGTTCGGTCGATTTGTCAAAATGCTGACGCGATAGGCGTGTCAGATCGAAGTGAACATGCATAAAATAAGAATAAACTTCAGCAAAATAATATTGAGATAAGGGTAAAATTCTTCCGGTGTAACTAGAGGTGTAAAATGTGCTAGCGCGAGCACCGCCCAGCCCAGTACGCTAAAATCTGAGCCCAGCCCAGCACGTGATTTAGCTCAGCACGGCCCAGCACGTTAGTTTCATGGGCTGTGCTGGGTTAGCCTAATCGGCACAGTAGCACAACACAGCACGCGGCACGGATAAGCACATGGCCCAGTCCAATACAGCACGTTAAGAAAGCACATCATAGCATGCACAAGTACACCATATAACAAGGCATAATACATCACATTTTGTGTATATTTCACAAAAGAGTCACTATTCTAGCTAATTTTTTACATTTTATGTATTTTTATAACAACACATATAATACCTAAATAGTTGGAAAATATATTTTAATATCGTTATTATAATGTCTTACCTATATTTGACTAGAAGATTAATTTACGACAATGATCCAATTTTATATTTGATGGACTATTTCTTTTTATTGAATAAACTTATTGATTTTACTTGAAATAATTTCAAATGATATGTTGTCTATTTAGATTCTCGTAATAATATCTGACTTAATGTATACCATTAAGTGATTTCAAATTGTTTATAACACGTGTGCCAGCACGGCACAACACGTTTATTCGTGTGTTGTGCCCGTGGGCTGTTATGTGCCTAGCTTTTGACCAGTAAAGCACAGCACGGCACAACACGTTTAAATCGTTGGCATAGCACAGCACGGCACACGACACATGGCACGTGAAGCACACGACTTCGTGTGCCGAGATGTGCCGGGCCGGCACGTTTTACACCCCGTGTAACTGAAACTCGGGATGAAGTTAAATGAAAAAAGAAAGTTTCCTTCATCGGTTGGGTAATTTTATTTAGTATATCCGGATTTCAATGTGAGAGATGTTACCCAACATATTCTGATTAACAGTTAATTGCTTGTTGGATTTTATCCCGGTCACACCATGGATGTGTAATTGCACTGTGATATAGAAATCAATCAATAACCTAATATTTTACACTACAAAATAAACCAAATATCATAATTATATATACATTTATAGTTTATACAGAGATAATCCGCACCACGAGCAATGCCCTAAACATTGCCGAGAAAAACTAAACGTAGACTGAGAATGACAGTCAAAAAATGAGTTCAAAGTTCCATCATATAGGGTTTAGACTTATTTTAATGATGCCACATCAAGACCTACATGTGGACTGTCCTTTTTGGTCGGCCTTGACTTCCGAAAATTGCACAACAGGTTCTGATGCAACTTGACTACTCAAGGGTCTGACAATTTCTCTTTTGGACTCTTCATCTTTGAAAACCCCCCTCTTTTTTCGCGCATTCAATCTCTATCTACTACTCAACTACTTCTCTGCGTCTTTACTCTGTTGTTTCTACCTTCAGCTTTGCAGGGATAGGATCAGGGATTTCAGCTCTCACAGCAAGGGTTTCTCGAGAAATTATGGCTTATTCGGCGCATATTGCAGGTGCTACTGGTAGTTGCTCTCTTACTTAATTATCTCTAAAAAGCAGATCTCTGTCTAGTCAAGTAGCTTTTTTTTTTTGCATTCAAAACACCTGCCATCGCCCCCCTGCCCCTTTCTTTCTGCTCGTCTCTCACTATGTGCTTTATTTCCTTCATTCAATACCCTTACCTGTATTCATAGTGGAAGCTTTTATTGTATCATAAATCCCAAATTTGTCTAAAGTGACAATAGCTTATAATTTGGTTGTTTCACACTATATATCCTTACGTGATAAATATGGGAACCCAATCATTTCTGCTATCCGTTTCTCCAAATTCCAAACTTTTTTCACTACCAAATATGGCGAACAAGCACTGCTCTTCTCGGGTTTCTGATATTTCTAATAATTTCGCAACCAACCTTTCTCTGTTAAACAAGTTTAAGCCCAATGTTGAAATGAATAAATCTTTAAACCAGATGATGTGTTACGAAGAAGAACTCAAGCTTATGTTGCTGGGTAGATTATGCTGCACTTATCTTATCAGTCAAGCCACTTTGATTGCAGACCTAAAGGAGCTGTTTGATCTGACTTATGATCCAAAAATTATTCTGTTCGGAAGGGAAGATGACAGGAGAGAAAACAGATTTATCATTTCTTTTAAGCTGGAATCTGATGTTGCGAGAGTAAAGCGTTTTGCTCCTTGGGTTTGTAGGGGGGGATATATGCTTCAAATCCGCGTCCTAGAACCGGCAATCCCTCCAATGTCAATCGAGATGGTGTATGAAGCCTTATAAATATGTTGTTTAAGTAATCCTGTTTAGACATCAATCAATTTCTCACCTTTTGTGTTAAAGCTTCTCTTCTTATTATTTCTCTTTTGCGAACATTTTTCTTAAAAAATTTAGTCTCATAATTATCATGTAAATAAGACCTTTACCACTGCAAATACCTTTTTCGAATAAAAATGTTAGATTATCACATCCGATAACTTTTTTCGGGTGAAGGTCTAATAAACTTTGGGTTAAGCTAAAGCTCTTTGGGACTATTTTATCGCTTCTTTACAGGTTAGTTGGGTAATGCCTGCAGATCTAAATTCTCTAATTTTGAGCTTCTTTACAGGTCAGTTGGGTAATGCCTGCAGATCTAAATTCTCTAATTTTGAGCTGGAACATCCAGAGAACAATAGAAAGGCGAAGGACTGTTTGACATCTTATTCTTTTTTGTTTGTTGGGAACTTTGGCTGGAGCGAAATAGAACTACTTATGGAGCTCGAATACTGACATATTCAAGGGTTATTCTATCAATCAGATTATACATAATTGGGAGGATGTAAATATTTTGTAATTTCTTTTCGTCTCTTTTGGTTAGTTCTCTTTGAACTTCTGTAAATATTTTTTTCTTTCTCAATATATACCTTTTCTTACTCTAAAATAAAATAAAATAAAATAAACTTTGGGTTGACCCCCGTTGCTGAAGTAGTCAAGTACTAAATTCTTCATAACAAGCTTTCATTTTATTGAATCTGTCATAATAAGACACGCATGTACAATATAGTCAGTTCTTACTAGTATATATGAAGCAGAGGAGTTCGGTAACAAGAACTCCCCCTTGTGAGGAACAGGCGTCTTGTAAGTAATATATTCACTCATGATTTCTTGTTTTCTTGGTTACTGGTAAATTTAGTTATAGCTCAATTGGTAGGGCTTGGTACATACTATACAATTAAATTGTTGGCGGATATATATTTTAGAATACAGCTACAACAGTCAAACCTTTTATCAGAGATAATTTTGATCTTGGCGTAAGGTAAAGGTGATACCAACCATATATTTTACTTTATCAATTTTCTCCAATATCTCGCACATAACATATCTAAGCTTGTCCATAATCCATTCGGAGTTCTTCAAGAATGATAAACGATGTATTTGGACTCATATATAAAAGGATTGTATTTGAAAATCAAAATGGAAATAGAATGAATGAACATAAAATGTGTGCCTGAATATGCACACTCAAATAAAAATAACAACATTCACAGACGTGATTTATGAATAAGCCGATTTCAGTCGACGTTCACAGATCCCAAAATACCTTTTTTCTGTTAGACCATGATACTGCACTTAACATCCGGAAAAGGATTTCTAAGGTCGTCGGCCAAGTGCAACAAAAATAAACTGCAAGCTTGTTTTTATAGTTTATATATGGGCCTTATAGCTATTATGTGCGCCCATATCAACAAGATACCGAACAGACCATAGTAACTTCCGTTTTCAGTCTGGTCAAGACATTACCATTATTATCTCCGGTAATCAAGCTCCAAAAGAAGATCATCATGCACAGAATATTTCTGTTTCCAAAACAGTTTCAGCTACTCAGTCAAACAAGGAAACTTCCCAAAATCCTCCTACCATCCAGCCTAGAGGGAATCAGTCTTCATCAAGATATTACTGCAGTATCCCATGCAGATAATATAGGAGGAAACAAAACAGTCAGCTTACCACCAAACCACAACCCATCACCAAAAACCCATACCCATCTACCAATCACAACCCATACCCCCCAAAATAACATCAACAAACCTAAATCCACCCACCATAAACAACTAAACCAAATCAACCCTCCCATCCACCTCACCGCACCAGCTGATCTCAGTATTCCTATTCATCAAAAGAATCCCCTACAACCCATCACCATCTTTTCAACCTCTACCAACTCCCCACCAGAAAAAGCACCACAACCACCCACCTCCATCTCAAAAAACATTAGCTCAGAGAAAAGCAATGCAAAAAACATGAGACAGTGGAAACGTTTTGCTAGAACTGCCCAAGAGAATGTAAACCCAAATCACCTTCCCCACAGTGGCAGCAAAAGACAGTCCGAGCCAATGGACTGTGATCCTCCACTAAAACACCACTGCAACAATGCTGAAGAGGCTGTGGCGACTTGCCCCAAAAAGTCGCAAGGTCAATGTTAATACAATCATGGAACTGTCGCGGCCTTGGGAATGAGGCGACAGTTCTGACATTAAACTCGTTCCTGCGGAGCTTTAATCCAGCTATACTTTTCTTATCTGAAACAAGACTCAATGAAGCAAATAGCATCAAAGTGTGTAGTTCTCTGAACTTTAGACATTTCGATTATGTAGCTGCAAATGGAAGAAGTGGTGGCTTAGCCTTACTCTGGAAAGATTCAGTGGACCTCACAGTACATACAAAATCTCAAAACAGCATTCATTGTACCATTGAATCTCATCTATCTATGCCAAAGTGGGACCTGTTTCGTGTGTACGGGCCGCCAGCACATCCACAAAGAGACGATTTCTATAGGAAAACAAATGACACAATTGCAAGCATAAACGGACCTTGGTGTTTGATAGGTGACCTGAATGTTCTTATGCACCAGTATGAAAAACATGGAGGCTCATCAACTACAGATATCAGCTGTAATGAATTCCGTAAACTGATTAGAGAAAGAGACATTCTCGATCTAGGATATGCAGGTCCTGCCTTCACTTGGTCGAACAATGCTTCTCAAAATACACCTATCTTTGAAAGGCTAGACAGAGCACTTTGTAACTCTGAATGGCTAATCCTATTTTCTGATGCTGCTGTTTTACACTTACCAAGGATTGAAAGCGATCATGCTCCCATATTACTCAACACAATGAGAAGACCCCCAAAAAGGAAACCTAATTACAAGTTCGAGTTCTATTGGACTGACCATCCTCAGTTCAAGGAGGTGATTGCAAACACAGTGGGAGAATTCGTCAGGAGGCACTATGGAAAAACTTGAAAACCTTGGACAAGGACTTTGGAAATGGAGCAGAAAGGAGTTTGGGGACACAAAGAGGGAGATAGACTGTGAGAAACAAAAGCTGATTGATCTACAAACGCAAGCACACTTGTTAGACAGAAGAGAAGAAGAAAAAGCCATTATCAACAACATCATCGCCCTAGAGAGGAGAGACAGAATGTTTTGGCAACAAAGAAACAAGTCAAAATGGATTTCTTCCATTGACAAAAACACCCAGGTATTTCATGTTTCAGTTATTCATAGGAGAAATAAAAACAAAATTTTTGCTCTCAAAGACAATAATGGTGAATGGATTTCTGACCATGAAAAGATAAGAGATACCCTCATAAATCATTTCCAAAACATGTTCTCAAAGGATACTAATGTAGATTCTTCTATGGCTTTAGAAAATACTAATGTGCTTAACCAAGCTGAATTCAGGCATTTAAGTTCTATTCCCACCACAGAAGAAATCTTCAATGTGATAAAGAAAATGGGTTCATTGAAGTCACCAGTACCAGATGGTTACCCAGCACTTTTCTACAAAAGATGTTGGGAAGTTGTAGGAGAAGAAGTTACTCAGCTGATCCAAGACTGTTTCAAATATTCAACTATTCCTCCTGGCTTGAATCATACTTAGCTGGCCCTAATCCCAAAGAAGAAGAGAGTTGAAGCTGCTGTAGACTATAGGCTCATAGCGCTCTGCAATGTGCTATACAAAGTTGTTACAAAGATCATCACAAACAGGCTGAGTCCCTTCTTAGATAGCATGATTGAAAAAACTCAATCTGCTTTTGTTCCAGGAAGACAGATTATTGATAACATAGTAGTGGCTAATGAACTTTTTCACTCAATGCAGCATTCTAGTACAATGGAGGGGTCCTTTGCTCTAAAACTGGACATGAGCAAAGCTTACGATAGAGTGGACTGGCGATTCTTGAGTCAAGCTCTGACAAATTTTGGCATCACTGATAGATCCCATGCTCTCATTATGAGTTGTATCACAACAACATCTTATTCAATTCTGCTGAATGGTCAACCTGAAGGATTTTTCATGGGAGAAAGAGGCATCAGACAAGGCTGTCCATTGTCTCCATATTTATTCATCATATGTGCTCATTCTCTATCTGGTATCATCAACAAAATGGAAAACGATGGGATATACAGTGGATACAAAGTCAACAGGTGGGCTCCAAGCGTTTCTCACATCATGTTTGCTGATGATGTTATGCTATTCGGCAACATTGACTCAAGAACAATCACCTCAATACTGCAGCAGTACTAAAGTCTCTCAGGGCAACTAGTTAACTACTCCAAATCCTCCATTCACTTCAGCAAAAGTGTGCCAGACAGTTATGCAGAAGAAATCATCAAGGATTTGGGTGTTAAAAAAATGGGGAAAGATGAAAAGTATCTAGGAGTGAAGATCTTTCAACAAGGCAACAGAATCTCAAATTATAAGTTTCTTATAGAAAAGTTTGAGGAAGCTTTAGCAGGGTGGAGAAGAAATACTCTATCACATGCTGGGAGGACTGTATTGATACAGTCAGTTCTTGCTTTAATTCCCATCTTCTATATGGCAACTACAGTCATCCCTAAAACCGTTCTCAACAAGTTAACTCAGATTATAAGAGACTTCTGGTGGGGCCACGACATTGATACAAGAAAGATGCACTTTCTGAAATGGGAGTGGTTCAACCTTTCAAAAGAGAAAGGAGGATTGGGTTTAAGATCATTGTCAGACCTTAATCTCGCTCTTACAGCCAAGCTTACTTGGAGATTTCTTCACGACCAAGAGTCATTATGGGTCAGAATATTAACGGCCAAATATCTGAGGGGAAGTTCGTTTTGGGAAGCAAAAAAAACAAGTTGTTGTTCTACCACCTGGAATGCAATGTTAGACAGCAGATGTGAGCTCAGAAAAGGTTGCCTCTGGCTGTTTGGGAATGGCCAGTCAATCAACATATTTACAGACCCTTGGATACCAACTATTAATGGTTTTACTCCCATTAGAAAAGAGGACAGTTCCCTGGATATCTCAAAGGTGCACCAGCTTCTGGACAACACAACAGGTCAATGGCATATGGGTTTATTATCACAGAATGTAGACCCTCATTCATGCAGTCAAGTACAAAAAGTCTCCCCTAACACAGCTAAGGAGGATAGACTAATCTGGAGGTTGACAGATCATGGTGATTTCACCCCTCAGTCTTTTCAAAAAATGCTCGAAGAACAACATGGTGAATCTTCAACTTTAAGGGAGCAACAGTTTCCGTGGAAGCAGTTCCGGGCAGTGAAAAAAGTGGCACAAAATATAAAAACTTTCTTGTGGCGTGCTCTCCATAATGGTCTTGCAGTCTCACAATGAATTGGAAAACATGTTGATGGTGTCTCCACAATATGCAGTACCTGCAACACAGAAGAAGAATCTGTACACCATTTACTTATACACTGTAACTTAGCTCAGGCAGTATGGTTTGCGTCACCCTTTGGGCTAAGACTTCAAGGAAACAAGCAACTGACAATCTTACAGTTGGTTGAGTTGTGGATCAACAGAAAGGACAGTGAATGGTCTATCACTATGGGCATGGCAATCTGTTGGGCTCTATGGAAAGTGAGAAATGCACTCCTACTGTGCATGGCACTCTGGCTATTGCTCATTACTGGCAGAATTTACATTACAATTACACTGAAGAAGCAGAAACAGAGGCAGTGGAAGAAACAACCAGAGCTAATGGAACTGCAACTCCAATCCAGTGGGAACCACCAGTTTATCCACACATCAAAATCAATGTGGACGCAGCTTGGAAGGACGGAAAATATGCTTGCGCAGCAGTTGTGAGAGATAGCAATGGAAACTACTTAGACGTTGGTTCAAGAATGGGAAGATAAGACACAGTCCTATTTGCAGAAGCTGCTGGCTTCCTATTAGCTGCAGAATTGGGTACTTCATGGAATTTAAGCTCTATTGTTATAGAAGGGGATAGTCAGTTAGTTGTGAAACACCTCTCAGGAGAATCGAGAACTACCCCTGGAGGCTATGGAGAATTAAGGACGAGATCATCAACAAAATGGCTGCCCTGAATAGCAATGACGCCTACAAATTCGTTCCAAAACCAGCAAACGTGGCTGCTCATTCTTTGGCTACTTATGCTTTAGCCCACAAAGTTCAGGCTACTTGGCTCTGCTCTGAACTCCCTACTAGCATTGTTTCCCTTCTGAATGTAAACAATAGCTAGTCTTTTTCTTTCGTTTTTTATACCAAAAAAATAAAAAAATAAAAAAAAAAATTCCGTTTTCAATGGTGTGTGCTCCCACTTATAGACTGCGAAGATCCTGGAGATAGAAATATTGTTTGTTGGATGTGTGGCGATGATATATCAAACTGCCATGTTGACCGTATGAACTGAACGGAATTAGGTTGCCATGTTGGGCATTATATTAGAGGGCAACCCTTTGATTATGGATGTTGGGCTTAAAACATATACAGTATAAAATAACTTCTTAGAACAGTCCATCAATCCATGTAACATATGATCATGAATTTTGCCATTGAGACCTTGGGTGGAGCAAATGATTCTGGCTTGGATTATATCTCAATTACTAGTGTTTAAATAAGTTATTGTTTAGCAACTATTAGTTAGAGGTTGAACTCTCATGTAGAGGCTAGAGGTTCCAGTCCCACACCGATCATATCACCGGGAGAGTTCTTTGGTCAAAGAAAACTGAGCATAAACCAAATGATACTCTCCTTCGAAACCAAACTATTAGTTCTTTGCTTAATTTGACTTGCATTCCCTATGGGAATCACTAAATTCGTTTACCTTTGTAATCCATTATACCCCTTTGGTGCTTCTGCTATAATTCTGGTTATTTTTGCAGAGAAAAAATGGTATCATGTTTATTTCCCGGCCGGCTAGTAAATTTGTATATAATTTTGTTACTCTTCATATATATGGGCATACAAATAGTAGTAAAATTCTTATGAAAAGTAACCGAATGTCATGTGCAATAGAAAGTCATGAAAAGTTAAATGAAAACAAAAATGCATTTGCCAATATTGAAAATTTATCTCGCATATTCCATATTTCACCGCGAAATGTTACCATACCGATCAAAGTGATATTTGGGCAAGTTACCGGCTAGTTGGTCTTTAATCAGCTCACGGCAACTCCATAAGTGTAGACGGAGTGTGAGATAGAAATCAACCTTACACTTAAATTCTTACATTACACATAAACGAAAGAATCCACACAAAAAGTGATGCTCTATAATGGTACTACCTAATGCAACCACACTCGTTAGAACAAAACGATGAGAGAGAAGCAGTCGTACAAGCACAACCATGAAAACACATATTCAAATCTATCTTTACACTTAAATTCTTACAAGCACAAACATGAAAACTTTATCTCTGCATCTTTACACTTAAATTCTTACAAGCACAAACAAGTAACCTTCAATCACAAAACCATTACAAAGTTGTACTCAAAGAACAAAATCAAAACCATTGTGAACCAATTGTCTCTAATAAGTTCAGAACATCCAAAATCAACAAGTGATCAAATTCTAGGAAGTTGTTATTTATCGCTGGAATCTAAAAAAGATAATCAACACTATATCGATCCAAGTTTAGATGCGAAAGAGCTTCATCTCTCAAAACTCTCCTTCCCAAAGAGAATCAAAGTTAAATTCAAAACCCCCAATCTCAATGTCGTTTTCGCTTCAAACTGCTCCTCCCCTCCTCCCTCTTCTCGCCTCTTTTGTTGGAGTTTATAGTTGGAACAGTTTCTCCTCCATCTCTCCTGTCTTGCTTTGGTTCTTCTAAGATAGATGTAGCCTCTGTCTCCAAATCTATCACTTCATGCCTACCTACTACAGAGGTTTTAAAAGTCGTCCATGGAACTGAAATAACTACACCATTTGATCGTATGATCATACCTATCTCCTCTGCTGGTACCCAGGTTTTGAAGATGAGGAAAGAATATCGGGGCTTGCTATAAATTTTTTATCTCTGCATCTTTGCTCGATGGGTTTTCTCTATGCTTTTTTCTTACCTTTGGTTTCAAACTCCACTAATAGATTTACAAAATGAATTGCTTTTAATCTTCTCTATAACTTCAATGCTGATTTTATTGTCCATTTAATGGATATTGATTTTCACACTCTTCGACCTTTCATCTTTGTTAAGATTTACATAAAACTGAGTTTTGCTTCAAATTCTAAACTGTCTGTTGATCTCCTCATTATTTCAGTCAGTGATCTCTCGCCGGGTGTCACTTTTCTCGGTGCACCATGCTACCACACTCACCGGAACACTTTGGAATTTGACCTTGGGATATGGATTTGCTGTTGTCATTTTCAGTCTGAGCCCAAGCCTACCTTTCTGACCTACAGATTTACTATCTCCAGAACAACACCATTAGCTCATTTTCTTGAACAAAAAGATACTGTCATTCTGAGGGTCTTTCTTAGTTTGACCCAACTACCTTCGTACAAAACAAAAGGCATTAAATACAACCATTGGCTTTACAGTCGGAGCAGTGTTAATTCTTTTTCTCCTGCTTATCTCACCATCAGAAGACATGGTTTCAGACTTAACTTGGCATGCAGGAGGCTAGCAAAGAATCTTAGTACTTGCCTCTTCATCAGTCACGGGTTAAAAATTCAGACCTCTCAAAAATCCTATCAACACCTTCTCTTTATATTCATCTCAATTATTTTTCTGTGGTATTGCAAACAGCTCAGTCATAAAATATAAAACCAAAGACATGTTCAAATACTTATAAAACTAACCTTTTGGTCTATACCCTCAGCACAAACAACTCTTTCTGGAGAATTTCAATCATGTCTCTCTCTCCTGATATCTCCTCTAAATCTGTAGATGAAATCACTGAAGCTATGCAAGCAAGCCAAATTATTCAAGATCCTCTGAGGCCTGTGGTATTTCTAAGTAGAGAGTCTCTAAAGCTAAAGCCAACTCAAGATGAAAATTGGTGTGCTGTGGGAAAGTTGCATAGTAATGTCTATGTAAATCATCAAGAAGCTCAATCTTATGCCAGAAAATACTGGAAATTAAAAAAGGAAGTTATTATTTCACCTTTTCAAAAGAAGAAGAACCACTTTCACTTTCGTTTTCATCATGCTACTGATATTCTATCGGTTAACTATCCAAAACCATGGTTCATCCATGAATCCATGTTGTCAATTATTCAAATACCTTTTGAAGGGGTTCACAAAATCAAGGAGGAAGAGTTTGACAGAGTTCTGATAAGCATCACTATGAAGAGAGTCCCTAATGATTATATCACCTATAGTGCCCTGGAAGGTATCACTAAACCAGCTGGAAAGATGCTTATTTTTAAAGATCCATATGGAAGAGACTTTTATGGAAAAAAATGTGGAAGTAATGGCTGATATCAAGATCGATCACATTCTCCCTTTTGGAACGGATTGTATGGTTGAAGGAGTGAAAACTTGGATTGAATTTGCGTACTCTCTGCAACCTTTCAAGCTATGTTGATACTGTAGAACTTTGGATCACTCAAAAAGCAGCTGCACACCTAAAAGAATAGAAATACTGGCTTCTAAGATTGCTCTGAGTACTAGTAAACTCGTTATCCCTGCTTTCAACTTCCAAAGTCCCAAGATTAATGCTATCCCTCAATTTGATGCTACCTCTTCAAAGAAAACCACTCACAACTTGGTGGTTTCACCAAACGCTTTTGCAATTCTTGGCTCAGCTGCTTTGGAACAAGAACCTCCTACTGATGCTCGTGTTCGTGTTATAGATCTACCTAAGATGCTACCTCCGATGAAAAGTGATCCAAGCTCCCAGGCAGAAAAATATGGTAACATCACAACTCATTATGTACCTAGCTCGCCTCTTCATCGTGTTACAGCAAACAATAAAATAATAAAGCTACAAGCCCATAACTTTGAAAGTTTCTCTTATAACCCTTTTCAAGCCCGTAAAATCAATACCAATGTTACTGAAGCTGTCCTAGGTCCGGATCCAGTTTATTCTCCGGGTTTCGGATCACACCCACAATATCCTCAGACTATCTCCCCCAACAGTACCCCTTCATCTTCTAAATCTAGAAAATGGGTTAGAGGAAAAACCCAAAATTTCGCCTCTGCCCCTCTGTTCAATCATGGAATTAATTCTCTCAACCTTGATGATGAAAGAAAAAGGAAATCTGCTGTCAGTCTTTATTCTCGCCAAGGAAAAACTAGAAAAGCCACAAACCAAATTCAAAACCCAAACTCTTGGTCCCCTACTCCAATCCTCAATCAAGAATCCTCTGATCTTATCTTTCAAACAGGATCCTATAAAAAAGCCTTTCCTCTTGATAATAGCAGAAAATTCATTAAGTCCCAAAAGGCTACCGAAGTTAGTAAAGTGGTGGAAGCTGTCAGAGGACAAAGTGCAAAAGTGGCAAATGGTGTTGGATCTTCGTCTGAAAATCAATTGGAGATCAACGATGACCAGGTCAGTTTCAATTACTTTATTTTTTTCATCCTCTCAAATTTTCACTCTAGAACTACTATTACCTTTCATGATCCCCAATTTTTATCTGCATTAAAACCCTAAATTTTATGTGTTTCGTTTATCCTGCTGTTTCGTATTTTTTGCAATTTATTAAGATTATGTCATGGAATTGTCAAGGTTTAGGGCCGAGTAATAATAGACAACAACTTAAGAAACTTGTCACTGCCCATGTCCCCAACATTCTGTTCCTTTCTGAAACCAAGCAATTACATCACTTTGTGGAGAAAACCCTAAATAACTCTCTGTACTGTAACATTGTTTGCCAGGACCCTATAGGTAATGCTGGTGGCCTAATGGTTGCTTGGGATAAGTCCACAACTCTGAAAGTTTTATATAAAGATGACAACCAAATTAACGGTAGTGTATGGGATGAGAAACCAAAGATGAGTGGATTCTCACATGTATGCACTAGTGGAAAATGAGGTTTTACTGACCCACATCTTTGACCCCCAATGGCTGTCAATAGACCGTGGACCGGTCAAAACGGTCCTGGATTTAATAAAAATGCGGACCACATCTAGAAGCGTTAATGTTGAACGACCCAAACTGCTACCGGTGAACCTAGTATTTTCCATGGTTCAATTTTATGATTCAATCTATTTCCTTACTTTGATTTTGATTTAAATTGTTCGATGTTTTTTTTTCATTTTTGGGGTTTCCTTGAAAAAGAAACCCTAGGTTTTTAGTTTGGGGTTTTTTAATTTGATTTATACTCGATCTATGTTTCACACACAGCAGCTGACCTAGACTGATTTGTTCTGGGGAAAAAGGGAATCATTAGAAACTTGGACTTATTATTGAGACTTTGTTGTTCGGAGATTTTGTTAAACCGCTTTCTCAGAAGATTATTGTGAAGGTCTTGGCTGCTCAAAGCTCCCCTAAGAGAAAGAGTTTCATTCAAGATCCCCCAACAAAATGGTATAATTCTCAAACCCCCTTTAGTATGAACCTGACAATTTTATTTCATTTGTTTTATTTTTCTAATTAAAATCTGATTTGATTCTTATTTGCAGTCTTTGGTTGCAAACGAATATTTTCAACACATTCTTCATGTGTTGAATACTAACTTTGATGTAAAGCAAAATATTATGTTTGCTATGACCTCTATCAAGGGTATTGGTAGGAGATTTGCCAATATTATCTGCGAGAAAGCTTATGTAGACATGAATGAGAGGTAGAAAAAGAGAGTTATTCTTCATTTTTGCCATTTTTATGCTGGTTTTTTCATTAGATTCAAAGTTTAGTAGATGATTACAATTTCAGTTTGAACATGATTTTAAGATGAATCTTGGGTTTTGCTAGACATGAATTGGTATGTGATCTACTAATGTTCAAAGTCTGTGGGGATGTTTAGTTTGTTGTATTAAATGGTGGGTTTGGGGTTTTTAAGAGAAAAGATTATTTAGGTTATGAAATGGATTAGTGTTATATGTTTATTTTGTTCTTACTTTGGGTGTTTAATTGGAATGGTGTAGGGATGGTGAACTATCTGCAGCAGAGTTGGAGAATCTGATGACAATTGTTGCTATTCCACGACAATTCAAAATTCCAGACTGGTTCTTGAACAGAAAGAAGGATTACAAAGGTGGAAGATACTCACAAGTTGTATCTAATTCTTTTGACATGAAGCTCAGAGATGATTTGAAGCATTTGAAGATCAGGTATATTCTTATGCATTTAGATAGTTGTATGTCAATGTTATTAATCTGTATAAGGATTTTTGTTACCAATGTTATGCTGGACTTATTTTGTAACATAGCTAGAAGATGCCATCTACCATGATCGTTGTACAGTCCAAACTATCTGTGACATTGTTTTATTTTCATTTTAATCCCTTGTGGAATTAATTTGAAGACATGATATGTTCTGTAGGTTGCAAAAATGCTTCACATTTTTTTTAGGTATGTCATATCATTTTGTGCCGTAACTTAGAAGCCTTCTGAGTCTATAGTCCCTAAACTAAACGCGGCTCAAACAATTTAGTTAATTTATTTTTATAAATAAGTTTTTCCTTTTGAAAGAGTGATTGATTGGATTTGTTTTTTGCATTGGCTTGTATAAGTTGTATTGCGGCTGTATGTCTGCTGATTTAGCTTTTTATAGTAGTTGCGAAGTTGTGCACAGTTAAGCCGATGCTCCTGAAAATAATGAGGGAAGCATGGTACTGTGTACAGAAATCAAATAGTGGGTACTAATGTATGCTTGCTCTGATGCTATTGGCTTTGAGAAGCGTTAAAGACTAGTTTCTATTCTATCTTAAATAATGATACTGGTATGGTATCATAATTAGGATTTTGAATATCTCAGAATTTTAATGTCCTTCGTTTTTCTTACTGAAATGTGAGACAACATTTTGGTAGGGGAATTTCTTTGTATTTGGCTTTCTTAATGCTCAATAGTTAGATGTGTATGCTGCAACGAAATCCAGGAAATTTGATTTCGTTTGATTGTTTTCTTTTCAAGTTCAGTTTCGGTTAGTCCAATTTAAACCTTGTATCTAGAAGATCACTGTCCTCACTGTGCACCTTTAGTTTGTTGATGACTGAATAATGTAACAGAACCCTTTTCTCTTGTTTATCTGATTTTCTTGTAAATTATATGATGCATACATGGATAGCTTGATTGTGTTTGCGCAGATGAATTTTGTTAATCTGGTAGTGTGTATGATTGAGTTGGATGTAGAATAATGTATGCTTAGGGTAAGAATATGAGTTCAAAATTTGATGATTAAGCTTGAATTTGAATAATTAAGTAGTGGGTTTTAACATTCTACTTGCCGTGTTGGTAGTAGGTGGAGAGAAAGAAGAAGCTGAACCAGTTGCAAGAGATAGGAAGATGTCCAAGTCTGAACGAGCAAGAATCCTTGGTAAACCGTACACGTCTTTTGAAGATTAGGTATGTGACGTTTTAGACTTCGTAATGTGTTACCGGAGTTGCAGATTACTTGGTGTCGCTGCCATTTTTTATTTTACAATTATAGCATATCATGTTTATATATATTTCGACTTTTGAGGTAGCTCGTTTAAAAGAACATTAATAAGTCAAGACCCCAACCTTATTAGTTTCCTTACTATGAAGTTAAATCAATCTAGTGTTGATGATTGTGGAGCATCATTAACATTGGACTTCATAATGGCCAGACTGACAGGCGTTTCTGGAGCTGGGTGAATTGTTAATTGCAACTGATCCTGGAGCTGCGTTAGATTCCTTCAAGACTATAAGTCTACGCTTTTGTTTTTCTTCCCTTGGGGTGATAAAGAGCATATTCTTTTGGTGGCTTACTATCACTGTTGATTCAAGGAGCCCAAATGCGATTAAATAGACTTTTATAACGTAACTAAAGGAAATGCAGGATTGGAAGGATAGGATGTGTAAGGATGGTTACTTGTTATGTTAGTTTGTACTTGATAAACAGAGAGAATAGTAAATGCCTATTAACACAATCAATACTTGTTATGTTAGTAAATGATGTTTTTGTGTTCATTAGCTTAGTCTGCAAGTAAGAAAGCATTATCGTGTACCTATTTAAAAAAAATGCTAAGTTAGAATTTGTAATGTGAGAATTCAGTTCTTGTTTAGATGTTTTTGGTTGTTTCTTAGCCTAAGTGAATTCAAACTGAATTCAGAATGCCCAATGAAGCGTGGGCTAATGTATCTGCAGGAGGTCAATTACATAAACCCATCATGCATCTCTTGGACTTGTGAAATATTTATCCCACTGTATACTCACATGAATCCAGTTCTCTAAGATTTCTTTGGTTTATGCACAGGTTGGGAGGCATCAAATGTTGTTGCAGGCAAGGCTTTGAACTCATTTGTTAATTGGCTGGAGGAGGAAGGAGATGGTGCTGACCATGGAGGTTACTGTTGAAGTCCAGCATCCAGCTCTCATCTAATGTATTATGCATTTGATTGTGGAGAGCCTCAAATACAGGTTGCAAACAAGGTACTGAGTAATGTCTATCTTGATTTATTAGTTTCATAATAGTTATATTCCACTTAAAATTTGTAATGGTTGCCTAAGTTGTAGGATTACTAGCAATTTTCTGAAAAATGTTTTTTATCTTTGGTGCTTGTTGTTCCATGCTGGACTTGTAGTCTTTTGACCGTTCCATACATCTAGAATTCTGAATTTACTTTTTCTGTTACTTTCCAACTTAAGTGCCAACTGAATCCTTTTTGTTGTAACTTTTTTTGCTTCAGGTGCACCATTTATGAAGTGTTAGTTCATTTTACCGCAGGTGTATCAAGTGTGTGGGTTTAGTTCAACATCAGGCATTTTGCTGGTTTGCACTGTTCTTTAAGACACTTTGAACTTACTGGGGGTAGTTGTTATTCTCTTTAAGAAACCTTGAACTTATTAAGATTTGTATTTGTGTGAATTCAGAATTTGAATCCTTTTTTTGTATGATTTTGAATCTAAGTGTAAACTGAATTCAGTTATAAATTGTATAATGAATACATTTACTGATCAATGGAAATGTCATATTAAATTTTATGAGTACAGGTTTCACTTCAGTTTCACTGAATTTGATTTTTGATTTGGTTTTCATTTGAGTTTTATTTGAATTCTCATTTGAGATCAGATTCAGTCATCCCACCTAAATGGTTTTCAATTTTAATATTAAAATCTATGTCTACGACTGATTGTGGCCAGTCATAATCCATTGGCCGTTAAAATCGGTCGTTGATATAGGTTGTTCAGCGACCCGCATAGCTATGTCATAGATGAAAAAGACGCTCAAACAGCAACCTTTTCCCCGACCGACAAAGCAAGTCATTTAACTCGTATCTATGACTTGCTTTGACCGTCGCGAAACTACTATTTTCCACTAGTGATGTATGGTAGTCTTTACAAGGATTATAGAAAAGATTTATCCTGGCAACTTGTCAATCAAATGGGTGAATGTATGAATAAACCTTGGCTTGTTCTGGGTGATCTGAATGTCATTCTCCATAATTTTGAAAAAAGAGGTGAAAACCCAGCTAATGGGGCTACTATAAGAAAATATAACTCTATGTTTAACAACTTAGGTTTAAAGGACATAGGTTTCTTAGGATTCCCCTTTACTTGGTCTAACCATCAAGAGGGAGAAAATCACATAAAGGAAAGGCTTGATAGAGGTCTGGCAAATGGTCTTTGGCTAACCCAATTTCCTTCTGCCAGTCTCAGACAATTAAATCACTTAGGCTCTGATCATTCTGCTATTCTTTTAAACACGGCCATCCCTTGTCAGGAGGGACATAAACCTTTAAGTTCTTTGGGCTTTACCAAATGGAGGAAAAATGCAGAGACCTAATAAAGTCTTCTTGGGAGACCAACTTCCAAGGCTCTAAAGCCTTTGTCCTTGTCAACATACTAGCTTCTGTTAAAAGAGAATTCAGTCTGTGGAACAGAAATGATTTTGGTAAAATAAATCATAACTTAAACAATATGGATAAAAAGTTAGATAGTATAATGGAAACTCCTACTGTAAGACTTAACGACCAAACTCTAGCTAATTGACACTAAGGCAGAAATTCAAAAACTTCATGATTATGAAGAAGAACTCTGGAAAATAAAAGGTAGAGAAAACACCATCCTCTTAGGAGATAGGAATACACATTTTTTTCACCAAAATGCCATGATTCGTCAAAGACGTAATAACATACAGGGTTTATATGATTCCAACAATGTCTGGGTTGAGGGTAGAGATAAAATTTCTAACTGCTTAAATGTTCATTTTGAAACTCTCCTAACTACATCTTGCCCGGTCATTAATCAGGATATTGTTAACTTAGTCCCCACTATAATTACTGATGTCGAAAATGTGAAACTCATGGAACCTCCTACTTAAGCGGAGATTTCATAAGGTTCTGTTTGGCATGCAACCAAACTCCAGTCCTGGTCCTGATGGTTTCCCGGCATGCTTTTTTCAAAAAGACTGGATTATTGTCAAAAAGGATATCATAGATACTATCCTGGCTTTTTTTTTTTAATAGTGGTCACATGTTAACTAGGTTAAATCAAACTTATATTTCTCTGATCCCTAAAGTCTTACATCCATCTGGACCCGGAGACTACAGACCTATAAGTTTGTGCAATGTTGTTTATAAGATAATCTCTAAAGTCATAGCCAATAGGATAAAACCCTTTCTTGATAGGCTGATTTCTCCTTATTAGTCTACTTTTGTGAAACAACGACTTACCTCAGACAACATTCTTGTTGCTCATGAGACAATTCTTGCTATGAGAAAGAAAAGAAGGAGAAGGACTGATTTTATAGGGCTTAAAATCGACATGTCTAAGGCTTTTGATCGGGTTGAATGGAACTTTCTCATATCCTTTGCAGAATGGGATTCTGTAAGGCCTGGTGTAATCTAATTTTCCAGTGTATCGGCTCTAGTCAGTCTGCTATTCTGGTTAATGGTGTTCCTTGCAACCCTTTCAAGCCCTCTCGTGGTCTGAGACAAGGAGACCCCTGGTCTCCTTACCTGTTCATTCTTTGTATGGAGTCCTTCTCTAGGACCTTATCTAATGCTGAGAAGATAGGGCTAATTACTAGCTTTAAAATAAACAAAAATTGCCCCTCCATCAGTTATTTACTTTTCGCTGATGATTGCTTAATCTTTACTAAAGACAACATCACCCAAAGCAAAAATCTTTTGACCATCCTTGAAGACTATGGTAGCACTTCTGGTCAGATGATTAATCTGGTATTTTCTACACACCTCACATCCAAAACAATCTTGGCAGGGACATAATAATCATTCTAAAAGTTAAAAAATTAGATTAGATGATAGATATTTAGGAGGTCCTTTATTCACCAATAAATCTAAAATAGCTTGCTTTGAGAATTTGCCTGAAAAATAGAGGGGTGACTTAAGGGTTGGAAAAGTGAGGCCATGTCTCCTCCTGGTAAAGGAGTAATGGCAAAAGCTGTGCTTGAGTCAGTCCTTGTGTACACTATGACTACCTTCATCCTTCCTAAAACAACAGTTAAAAGGGTCACTAACATAATCAGAGATTTCGGGTGGGGGAAATTGGGTCCTAAAAAGGGGATATACATGACTGGTTGGGATGGTCTATGTAAAAGTAAAGAAAATGGAGGAAATGGCCTAAAGAAACTTGATCTTATGAACATGTCTCTAATTTCTAAAAATGGGTGCAGGCTCTTCCACCAACCTAACTCTATCTTCTCTAAAACTATGAAAAGGAGATACTTCCCAAATTCTAACCCTTTTCATGCTACCTGTAATGATGGCTCTTCCTGGGCATCGAAGGGTGTGTATAAAGGCCTAATGATCATTAAGGAGTTTAGCATTTGGCAGATTGGCAATGGTAATACGGTCCACATCTGGAAGGACAACTGGATTCTAGATGTGGATGGGAAACCAATCCATGTGGATGGTCTAGGAGTTAATAATAACTACACTTTAGTTAAAGATTTAATGAATGATACTGGTTGGAACATGGTTGTGCTAACTCAACTGTTTGAGTGGAATACTATAACGAGAATCCTTTTTATCACTCCTAATAAAAACTCTAAAGATATTTTGAGATGGACTGACCATCCTCAAGGTAATTTTTCCAGTAAATCTCTTTATAATTTGCTTGATCGGAAAGTTGAACAAGTTACTGATATATTAGCCATGAAAATCTGGGATCTCAACACTGTTCCCAGAATAAAAAAATTCATGTGGAAAATGAAAAACAATTTGTTGCCTTGCAATGGTTACCTTGCTAGATATAGTAAACATGTTAAACCTACCTGCATAATGTGCAATAGCCATCCGAAAACTGGAGAACACTTTCTAATGCAGTGTGATTTTACTCGTGTTGTTTGGGCTTATTGTTCGTTAAATCTAGATACTGTTAGAAATGGTTTCACCAATTTGGCTGAGTGGTGCAATAGCTGGTTCACTAGGAACATTCCTCAAACTCAATGGGGTCCTTGGGCGAGTATTTGTGCTACGATGTGTTGGTACATTTGGAAGGCCAGGTGCGATACAGTGTTCAAGAACTCCAAACCTTTCCCAAGATATACAGGAAACCAGATTATTAGCCACCTGAATATAACTGTGGGAATTCAATCTGAAGCTGTGAATGGAAGTGCTGCCAGAAGCATTGAAATTGATGATCAAAATCCACCCACAACTGTCTCCTTTGCTTGTAAGTCTGCTTATGACTCTGTGTCAGGGCTAACAGGAATTGGTGTTTGCATTATAGGTTCCACCGGAGAAATCATTGGAAGAAAAACTAGGAGAGTCAGAACACATGGAAGAGAAGAAAGGGACTGCCTAGCTGCGCAAAAAGCTTTAGATTGGGCCTCTCATCTCGACTGCAGGGTCCTAAAGCTGTTAGGAAGCAATCAAAACATTACTAGAGCTCTTCATGGTGGTCGAAGGAGAACCAGTTGGAGGACAAACTCTTTAGTTGATCAACTTATTTTGAAACTAAACTCCTTTGAAAATGTCTTTTGTAAAACTTTTAAAGTTGGTGATTATCCAGACCTCCAAATACTAGCTATAGTCGGAGGTAGATCTCAAAGTCCTCAACTGTGGGACGCTCCCTCACTCTATGTTATTTGTCAGTAACTCCCCTTTTTATCTACAAAATAAAAAATGCAACCACAGGGGTGCTTCGTTCATATCAGGTACGTATAGGGTTTGCAATCATAAAAATTAAATAAAAAAATGTTTGTTTTAGTGGAGCAGAAATAATCGTCGACTTTTTTTTGTACTTCTTAATTTTGAGACCACGTGCCTTATGACATGCGACCCGTGATTAATGGATTAACAACGATGGTACTAGATTACTTTCGGTGAGGGCAACGATGGTTCAATTTTTTTTTTGGGAACCACTAGATTTAGAAGAATAACCCTTTATAAATACCATGAACCATTAGATGCATTAGTCCGTATTTGGGTACCCAAAAAAACTTTTAAGCAAAAGTGGGTCTAGTGTATCGTTATGCAGACTACAAACTTATAATTCTAAATGACATTTACCTAACACATGTGGACACAGCTTATAAAAATGAAAATGTAGTACGACATTATCTTCTTTTTTTTTGCAAAGTAGTTAATGATTTTATACTAAGGAGAAAAAAGCCTTACAAATGAGGAAAGAGTTCAGTCACATATGAAGGACATCTTCCAATTGAATGTCAAATTTGTGTTTGTGTTTCTACAAAAATAACCACACCACTAGCAATCAGCGACCGAGCCAAACAAAATTTTGAGAGGGGTCATATGAAAATCTCTATCAAATCTTTATGTATTTGAACCCCTAACGAACAAAAATGTTCATAATTCCATCACATTTCCCCCCACAGTAGAGCAATTCTTTTAAAAACCCAACTGATTTTACACTGAGGTTGAGAAACAAGTGGGGGCTTGAGACCCCATTTGTCTCTATGTGCCTCCGTCACTGCTAGCAATGCTCTCACAACCAGGGTCCTGCTGTAACTTGGGGTGTGCTTCGCTTCTTTTTGTTATAATGCATCAACGCAACATGGGTTGCTGTGTTCATAATTAGGTGCCATCAGCCTTTGAAATCATAACAGCTATTATGTTGGGTGGTTGGCCATTAATAGTCAGTAACCCAGTGCCGCAGCTAGTCGAGCAGATGTAAAAGGCTTCGTTTTTGAGTCTATGCTTGCGAGTGCCTCATGCTCTCCGCACTGTGTAATGAATCAATCATGATTTTACAGGGGTTAGTCGTGGGAGAGTTTAAGGGTTTTTAATGTATTTTGAGGGATTTGGAAAATCACCCGTTAGTCGTGGGAGAGTTTGTCAAACTCTTTTAAAATCTCTGTTAGTGGTGGGAGATTTTTAGGGAGTCTCTCAAAGTCCCTTAAAATCCCCTGTTAGTCGTGGGGGAGTTTTATAGAAACCCTTAAAATCTCAGTTAGTTGAAAAACTCTAGATTTCTAGGGAGTTTATTATTTCAGGGATTTCTAGGGAGTTCATAACTAATTTTTCCCAAATCTCTAAAAAAAAACAAGAGATTTCGTGAGGGAGAAAAATAAACACTCTCTAGCTAAGCATGATTTTTCTGTTCTTCTTTTATTCCGGCAACTTTTATCATTATCAGTCCAGTCAACGATCAAAAATGGGAATTGCACATACAACCTCCACTATTTATACAACTAGGGAGATACCGCGTCATTGAAATCATTTTTAACATTTTCCATCCAATCTGTGATGCATCTATCAAAGCATCCAATTCAAAGCTCTCTGATTTTCTTCTTAGGCATGGTGTCTAACATAAACTCTTCTACTAACTAAACTCTTTATCCTAAAAGTGCTTAATGAAAAGCAATTAGTCATTGCTTGATATGTAAAGCAAATCAGTCATTGCCAGTGAGATTGGTTATGTGAATTTGCTAACAAATTTGCTAAGCAACTCAATATTTTGTTTTGTCTGTGTACGTGTATAATTACATCTAGGAAACATAATCCGTCATCATGAGATTTTGATAACTGCATTTTCATTGTTACCAAGCTCTTGGCTAAGTTATGCACATAAGGTGTTTGTTTATTTTGTTCAACGAGTCGGTGTAGTTGGAGTGAGTAAACATTTGGTGGTAGACTCTCTAAAACTCCCTCCAATAAACTCTCCCAAACTCCCTAGACTAAAAAATTAAACTCTCCCAAACTCACTGGACTCTTCTACACTCCCTCTAAATCCCTAGGGATTTAAATACATTATAATCTCTCAAATTCTCCCACGACTAACCCCTGTTAGTTTCGGATCTTTGCATCTTGTATTCCAAGTCAAATAAACTAAAATGGGGATGTTCAACTCATGATTAAAGATTGTACAATGATGGTTTAGAATTTACAGATATGCTTAACTAGTAAGTAATAATGACTTGGGCAATGATGCTAAATTTTTAGTTCTGTCCTGGGCTGCTACCAAAGGGTCCAAAGTTCATCTAAATTTTGCAAACTCTGTTTCAACCTGGGAATCCATTTTCTTTGTAAGGAAGTTTTTTTTTTCTTTTTCTACCTCTTATAGACCCTTTGTAAAATATCTATTCTAATATGTTCCTCATTTTTGATCAAAAATAAAGTAATCATAAGAAACAACACTAGTCGTCTAGTACTAGTATCTTAAACAAATAAAACAGCATTAGATTCATCCCCTCTCACAAGGATTCAATTTTTTGTATGAAAAGTATTAAAAGGTGCTCTACCAGTGAATAAAATACTTCACAAAAGGATCCACATCTCTGATTATTACTGTCCTAAATGCAAGATAAAGTCCGAATCAATCATGCATGCATTAGTTACTTGCAAAAAGCTTGCAGGAGTTTGGCAGTTACTAAACATCCAATATGATCAGTTCCAGGACTTTACATTTATGCAACAGACCAAATTTTGGTTGCAGTTGTATCCTTATCAAGATCCTTCCTCAAGAGCTGAGCAATTTCCTTTGATTGCTTGTGTGATATGGTCTATTTGGACAAGTCGAAATGATATTGTGCACAATAATAAGCAGGAGGAACCAATGACTATTCTGTCAAGAGCCAAATCCATGATGATGGAAACACCTAAAACCCCTATAATCTGTCATATCTCTGTAATTACACAAAATCAGTCGGTTTTATCCTCTTGGGTAGCTCCACCTAGGAATTGGTTAAAAATTAACATCGATGGTGCTTGGAACCCTAATTCAGAGACTGGGGGTTCAGGTTTCCTAATAAGAGATTCAACCCACAGCTTTATCTATGCAGAATCGACCAATTTGATCTGTCTATCAGCAAAAGAAGCAGAAGTTCGTGGAATCAGAGACGCGTTAAGAGTTGCGAGGGAAAGGAAGTTGGACCATATCATAATTGAAGCCGATGCCGCAGTTGTTATTGAGAAGATTAACAAAGAAGCTCTTCTTGGGGGATCTACGAACTCATTGCCTGTTCCAAGATATTAAAATACTAATCTCCAGTTTTCAGTCGTTAACTTTTAAAGCTGTTAATCGAATATGTAATGGGGATGCCCACGATCTAGTTCAATGGGGTAAGGAAAATGCTAGCCATATGGCTTGGGTTGTTCCACCAGTGTGGCTCCTTCCTACTCTGTGCAATGATTACAGGGTGGCAAGAGCTGAGAACTTGTTGTTGTGTTGTATCTTGTTTGCTTATAAAAAAAAAAAAGTATCTTAAACAAATTAAAGTGTATATAACTCCATCTGAGCATATTTGATTTCTTAAGTAAACGAAGCCATTTATTTTCAATCTTGAAATCAAAATGTAAAATTAAAGTATGCAGGTATATTCCTAAATAGTAAATAGGGAGTAGTATAAGTTTTGTTTTTAATATGCATTTTGAAACATTTAACCAGTAATTAAAACTAAAACTATAAATAAAAGACAAACTGATCTAGCATACAAAATTCATCTTCCTCCTTAGAGATGTTTCCTGCTGAAATACTACTGTTTCATTTCTTAATTATGCACTTAAGCCAGCTATAGCCAGGTTTAGAGGGTTTACTAAGGAGTTCATATTAGAACTCTTAGTTGATTTCCAATTTTTTAATATTTATCTCGACGAAGACAACCCAACTCTTGGAAAAGTATTATATGAAGTAAGTTTTAGTTTCCTCCGATTTCTCAACCGGACCATCACTCTTTTTTTACTACAAAAATCAGGCATGTTACTGTAGAATTGTTATCGTGTATAAAAGCACCATAAACAGACTCCCAACTTTGTCCATCTAGTTTCTTCGTTTAGCTAGTTTATATACAAACTTGCGAGTGACTGATGCTACATGAGAGTAAAAGTTCAGCAAAATAATATTGATATAAGGGCAAATTTTTTGTGGTGTAACTAAATATCGTGAATGCCAATCACCGAGTGTTCTAGTGGTTGGCATGCTTCCTCCCACTAAACCCTGTAATTGCTGAAATCCACTTCAATTTAAATTTTTTGGAGGGACCACTTGTCTAGGGCATCAATAAATAAATAAATAAAATAAAATAAAATAAAATAAAATAAATGATGTTATTAATACTCAAACTTGAAAATCAAGTTTAAAATAAAATAAATGATGTTATTAATACTCAAACTTGAAAATCAAGTTTATCTTTGATAGTCACAGAAATAATATTCAATTATATATCTTTGTCCTGAATGATATGTAATTGACCCTGAGGATTATAACGTATGCAATCACACCAAGCTAGGCTAGCTAGCTAGTTACGATCTCTTGTGGGTTGATTTTTTTTTCCTGCTAAGCCATCAAATGATTGTGAGACCGAATATAAACCAAGCTCACCACAATCCTAACTTGAGTATTAGACAAAAGATGACTAACTTTATGCAAAAACATAATTTACACCATAATTCGAATGCGGTGTTAATATTTATGATCTGAATTTAAAATTTATCTTTATAATTTAATGAACTCGATGGATAAAAATCGAAATATCAGTGTAGTGTCACGGGCTGAGCCATGTGCATGTCTCTCACAATCTCACTTATAGATTAGCTCTCAAAGAAATTGATATACTACCTTTACCTTCTATTTATCTCTTTTTTTTTTTTTTTGAAAAGAGGAGGAAGTTATTTATATAGCCGATTAGTCAAGTTTTACATGGTTTATCTTTACCTTCGATTTATCATCCTTTACATTAACAATAATTTCCCCATTAACCATAACCATAAGTATTCTAGCAGGAATTACTCATCTAAGTTTCAAATTAAAATTAATTATTAAAACTATTAAAGAAGTATTTTTTGCTTTTCAAAAAGACAAGATCTCAGACAGACAAAAGAACTTACTCATGTCAAAAAAAAAAAAAAAAAAAAAAAACATACCTTCTTTCTTTGCACTGTTCCCCATGAGAAAAACCCAAAGACACTGTTTCTAGTGTGAGTAACTAAAACAAGATCTCAGTCACTCCCTCACTCACCCATTACTAGGGTTTCATTTTAATGATGTCTCACATTATTGAAATCATATAAAGGGTATGTTTCAATTTCTTGTAGATTTTCTTAAATTCCTGTTCTCTTTTTGTTTGGGTTTCTTTTGATGCTAATGGTAATGGGATTGTTGATGCAAATCATGTTTTGTTGAGCAAGAAGGAGAACAGTTACAAAGCTGGATTTTCCTTTGTGGGTTTTGTTTGATTTTGATTTCTAGTAATGCTGAACTTTAATGGAAGTTGAGAAGATCAAGTGAAGCAAGATCGGAGGTAAGTGGATCTTGAATTGTTAGTTGATTAAGTTAATTTGTGTTGTTGATTTCAGTATTTTGGTGTGCAAATTAGGTGTTTCAAAAATTACTAAGTAGGCGAAGCTGCAATTGAGTGTTATTTGGTCTACATTGTTTAGGAACAAAGACAATGGAGGACTCAACCTTGACAACTATAGAATTTCTTCGAGCTCGTTTGCTTTCGGAGAGATCGGCTTCTAAAACGGCAAAGCAAAAAGCAGACGAATTGGCAAAAAGAGTTAGTTCTTCTTTGCATTCCTTGAATTTTTTTTGTTGAAATGATGGTTCATGTTGTATTGATAATTGATTCACACTGAAATTGTACTTCTATGTTCTTCTATTTATGTTTTGTATGTGGTGTTTTGCTGATATTGGAAACAAATTAGGTGGTGGAATTGGAAGAACAACTAATAAGTGTGAGCCTTGAAAGGAAGAAAACTGAGAAGGAAACAGAAGAGGTTATAACGATTTTGGAAAGTAATGGAATCAGTGATTTCATGGAGGCACTAGATTCGAGTTCAGATGAGGAACAAATCCTGGTAGAATCTGGAGACGATACTGCTAGTTCCTCCAAAGAAAGTTCCACATTACCTACTGGTAGAAGTTTATCTTGGAAAAGCAATAATGGTGGTAGTTCTAATTCTGCTGAAAAGAGATGTACGAATCAAGCTAGGAGGAGGGAAGGCAGATTTTTATCTACTAGTGGGTCTTCTTCAAAGCCACGTTTAGGCAAATCATGTCGACAAATAAAGCGTATGGATTTGAGGTGAGCATTTGTTTTTCTGATCTTGTGTTTTTGAAGTGGTAACATGTTCGTTTTGTTGATACTACCTATTAGCATACATGGACAGCTATGGTTCATAGTTAACATCTGTCTGTTTCTTTCTCTACAGATCACCAGCTGATGACGTAGATGATGAGTCTCTGCGGCTGTATTCTCCAGCAAATGGATTTGATTATGGGTCAGGAAACAGTTCTGGTCATTATGAAAACAACTCTAAGAATTCAGAAACAGGACTAAATGAGAATGTGGAAGATACTGCAGAATGTTTGGGATCAGATTTGGTAGTATATCGAAGTGAAGGTACATCTGCTAGCGTTAATGTAAATGAAAGTAAAAGTGACGCAGGCATGGAGAATGAAAATGAAAGTAAAAGTGATGCAGGCATGGAGAATGAAATAGGAGACCAGACCAAGCTCATAGGTTGGTATGAAGCAGAGGAGATTGCGCAGAGAGAATGGGAAGAGAAGTTCAGAGAAGATGGTAGCTGTACTCCGGTATGATTCCTGATGAACAATTTGAACATTCGTTTTGTGTTTTTGTCACGCAATAAGGTATTAAGAAGATGCCGTGTGCTTTTTATGTTAAGTACCTTTCAAAGTGCATGCTTTATTACATTACTATCTTATTGTTGTTATTTGCATCTTTTATTCGATATTTATCTTATTAGTAGAATGATAGTCATTGATTCATATTGCCAACTAATAGGATTCTCGTAAGCGTAGTGGGAATCAATCAGATATCACCGAAGAAAGAAATGAGGTCAGAGCAAAGGATGAATTTTTGGACATAATCTCTTCTTATGGTAAAGAAGCAAAGTCTGCGGCAGAAGTGGCTTACTACAGTAGAAATCAAGAGAACTTGAAAACTGTTTCTAATGGCTGTATACTTGCTACTCCACCTCTTGAAACCGGTTACCCAGAGATTTTGCGCTCCCATAGTATGCCTTTCAACAAATCACTCACCAGTTTTCCTGATTATTCGTTCAATAATAGAGTAATGGATCTAGGATCCACAGCAGTGGGTAACCAGAAATATGAGGAATGTCCATCGTTTACTTCTTCATGTGGGTCTTCCAGCGGCCGTCAAGTGCAGAGATGTGTTTCGTATTATGAAGGTAATATTTCCAGAGAAGAAACTTTTAGAAGTGTTCATAAGCGCCAACAGAAGGTTGAAGAATGGTCATCATATTCACCTCTGCGTGGGTCTTCCAGTGGCCATCAAGTGCAGAGATCTGCATCGTTTACTCAAGGGGATACTTACAGAGGAAGAAGAAGTTTGAGAAGTGTTCAAAAGCACCAACAGAAGAATGAAATGTCACCTTATACATCTCCCTGTGGGTCTTCCAGTGGGCGTCAAGTGCAGAGATCTTCATTCCATGATGGTGGGGATAGTTTCAGAGAAGTAACTTCCAGAGACGGTCAAAAGTACAACCAGCCAATGCAACTGTGTGGAACACCAACCAACTTGGGATCTGTTTTGGACGAACTTCAGAGAGCAAAGTTATCGCTGAAGCATGAACTCATTAAATTGCCTTCATCAACCTTAGGTATATGTCCACCCCCATTGGTGGGATACACAGGATCTTCTCCTTTTCCCGCTCTTACTGCCGGAATTTCAATGGAGATCGTCCCCCTAGGGTGTGATTCTCTGTTTAGAGTACCAACTGATATGCAATCTCTAGGTAATAATAGAATTCTTCGAGTCGGCTCGCCAGGACCTGCCCACCCCCTTGGCAAACTAGGCAATTGCCCAGGGACTCATTTTGTGAGAGGGAGGAGGGCCTACATCTAGCTTATATTCATTTTATGAGCTATTTTGCGCCTTATAATTTTATTTCAGTCTTTACCAGTTCAATATCGCACTCGTACTTGGACAAACTAATTTGGAGTAAATTCCTCAAGACTGTAGGTATACCACTTTGTAGGTTGAGTTAATCTGGAGTTAAATTTATTTTCATTTTTTAGCCAAATTTCAATCACTTAACTAGATAGATAAATTGCATCATAGACTGAATATATATGATTGAGTTTATAAATTACGAGATGATCCCGTGCTTCGCATCGGGAAATATAGTTTAATATACGGATCTGCGTGAGTTTGATTTTCTCAATCATGTCGCTGGCTGTAGAACAAAGGATTAAGTGTTTGATTATCTCGTTTCTTTCAAGTATCATTGTTTTTGGTGCTCTAATATACCTCTTCTCCTTTGGTTCGGGAACCCTAGTATTGTTACTTCTTTTCACAAATTTAGGAACACTTAACTACTCTCAACACGAAACCGACAAAGCACCCTACGGGTAAAGTTGCCCATCCGCTAGTAGCCACCAAGTCTTTGGTGAAACTGGTCTATCCCAACCATATTGGCAAAAGAGGACCCCACATAGAAGATTACAACAAAGCTGGAACTGGATTGTCATCAAAGGCAGCCTGATCTCGGCAATGTACGCCGTCTCCATTCAACCCAATGAAATTCCTTGCAGTTGTAACGAAGCTTATTTAATTTTGAGTCCATTTTTAGACTTATCAAGACATAAAAGTCACTATGAGTCTATGACCCAAAGTGTTCGGGTATTCTGCAGACATTATGAGCCTTGTTCTGAAGTCAGTCTAGCATAGAAAAACGTTGGGGCTCAAACACCTGGCATGCACTCTAATTTGCATTTACATCTCATCCACTTTGAGTAAAAGCGTGAGGTGAAAGGAAAGAAGAATTGGGATAAGCCTTGTTCATTGTTCAAAAATTATGTGTACAAACATTTGTGACAAACAATTTCAGTCGATGTTGTGCAATGATTATAACAGTTATATATATGTTGGAAAACAATTAATAAAAAGTTGATTTTTAAAGTTTTTAAGAAAAATAATAACTTATTGTTTTCTTTTGTGAATGAAACTTTTTAGTCCCACATCGGAGAATTCCTCTTTTTAAGTTGTATTATTCTATTATATAAACAAGTTCTCTACTTTTATAAAATCTATGGGAAATGGGTTTCTCTATATTTTAGAGAGACCCCCAAGGGAAAATATTTTATATTGTTTCTTTAGCGTTCGCGATTTTCCTTAAGGGTTTTTCGGAGTTGCCAAGCTCAAGTTGAGCATGTACTACATATGCTAATGTCTTAAGGACAACGTGTTGAGTGTATTAGGGTGTTTTATCCTGGAGATATCCGTCCTGTGAGGGCTATAACATCACTCTTGAGTGTAGCCGGGGGCTAATGTCTTAAGGGCAGCGTGTTGAACACGTGACTCACTCTGTTTTTCCAAAGTTTTTCCTTGTTACTGTTGTGGAGATATGGGAAGCTCGTCCGTTTCGTCAAATCGATCACTTCCATTATAAAGGAGCTAAGTATCAATAACTTTTGCTTATTTGATTTTTCTTTGTTTTTGATTATTGCACCCAACAATCTTAAGACATTACTATTTGTAATAATCGAAAATGGTTGATTGGTTTGTGAATCATGGATGTTAATTGTGGAATGAAAAACAAAAAATGATTTTCTGGTCAGCTAGAGTTTCGAATTTATCTCTTAACCTAAAGGGAATTTCGATGAACCCTTTTGACCTAATATAGTAGACATCCTGTTGGTTACCCACACAAAATTTCAGAATTTTTAAAGTATTTTTTTGATATTTTACAAAACAAAGAAACGTTTCTGAAAAATTCTGACAAGCAGAAATTTGTTGTTGACTAAAGTAGTTTTTATGGGGTAACCATGAGGTTTTTGAAATGGTGATTCAAACGAAGTTTGTAGATCTATATGTTATCTTCAATACTCATATTTTATTTTCCGATTCGGAACTAAGGTTTGTGAGATGTGGTGTATTAGGTGATTGGGAAATTACCGTGTTCGTGGTCAGAGTATAAACGAAGATTGTGACATGAAATTGAAAAGGGACATGGCTACTAGGCGCATGTGGATGAACACAAGTTTTCCAAAGATGACAAAGGAAAGAACATCAAACACAACTCTAAGCGTAGTCTTCATAAGAAAGGTATGTTTCGTAAAACTGAATCCGACATTACTTTAATTAAGGGTGATTGTTATGTTTGTAAAATTCCTGGCCACACAACAGTAAATTGTAGACAACATAAAAACCTTAATAAGTAGAAAGTTAATGCTAATTTAGTTGAAACAAACTAGAAAGAGTTCAGTGGCATGGTGTCGGAAGTTATTTTAATAACCAATGTGAGAGAGACCAGTAGGTGGACTATGGAGCCACCAAGAATGTTTGTTGAAACAGAGACCTGTTCACCGCCTATCAGAGGATAGGGGATGTCGAGAAACTCTTTATGAGTAACTCATCTGCGACAAAAGTTGCATAAAAGGAAAAGGTCGAGCAGAAGCTCAATTCTGTAATATTCTGACATTGAATGAAGTTTTCATGTTCCGAGCATATGCAAGAAGATTGTATCTTGTTCTGTTGTAGATGGAAAAAGATTTAAGATTTTAATTGAATCTGGAAAACTTGTTGCAACTAGTAAGATTTTAATTGATTTTTTAGGTAAGAGTTATAGGACTTTGGGTCTATATAAGCTTAACGGAAAAACTGATGAAGTGAGCATAGTTGATTCTTGTGCTTTCTGTGTGATTGAATGTTTTGCGTGGTAGACTTGGAACCGTAAACTTATAAGTCAATTCTTAACTGGCTAGCATAGGCTGCGTACCCAAATTTAGTTTGGATTTTGAACACAAAAGTGAAACCTGTGAAGAATCAAAATATGCTATAAATCCTTTTAGCACAAATGTTTAGAGTAATTCTAAGCCCTTAGAATTAATTCAGTTAGGCCTATTTGACATGAGTTCAACCCAAAACCACTGTGGTAAAGGATGGTTTATAACTTCCGTAGATGATTGTACGAGGTACTATCTTGTATACTTGCTTAGGGATAAGGATGATTCCTTAGAAGCCTTAAGATGTATAAACTTGAAGTTGGAAACCAATTAGAAGCCTTAAACATAACAACCGTATCCTTAAGGAGATGATAATTTCCATGTTGATTAGTTAAGGATTACTTGCGGCCTTTGGGGGGAGGTAGTCCTCTTAACTAGTATATCCTGAATAGAGTACCCTTTTAAGTATCAGATGAACTCCATATGATTTATGGAAAGGTAGATGACCTTCTTATGAATGCGTCAAAGTGTGGGGGTGTTTGACTAAGATTGTCATTCCTCTTCCTAAAAGAACTAGAGAGAAACCAAAAATGTTGATTGTGTCTTCATATAGGGTATGTTGAGTATACTTCTACATATAGATTTTTGGTTGTGTGTTCTGATTTTTCATATTTGGTGTGATTTTTCTGACTTTGGAGTGAATATTATTACGGAATCTAGGGATGCTAAGTTATTGAACATATTTATTCTTAATCCTGTACCTCATTAGAGATGTGATGTTGACCCCCTAGGTTTATTTTCAAATAGTCAGAACTTATCTTAATGGAAGATGAAGTTGAGGTTGAGACTAAGAGAAGTAAAACAATTAGACTTGAGACTTCTTATGAAGCCGACTTCATAACATGCCTAGCTTAGTCTGAGCCCCAAACTTGTAAAGAATCCTTGACATCTACTGAAACCCCATTCTGGTAAGAAGCTCCATTTAGTGAAATTGACTCAATCCGTCGGAACCAGACTTGACCATGGGATGTAAATGAGTTTTTAAGAGGAAACGTTAGGTGAATGGAACTGTGGAAAAATATTAGGGTAAGTTGGTAGCTAAAGGCTATAAACTAAAATAAGGTGTATATTTCCTTGATTCGTATTCACTTGTGACGAGAATTGCTTCTGTCAGGATGCTAATTGATATTGCTGCCGTAAACAAATTGGAGATACATCAGATGGATGTTAAGACAACTTTTCTAAAACCGTGAATTAGATAAAGAAATTTACATAGACCAACCTGAGGACTTTGTAGTAAAAGGTTATGAAGACAAAGTTTGTAAGTTGAACAAATCTTTGTATGGTTTTTAAAATAAGAACGTAAACAGTGACATGGAAAATTTGATCATGTGATAATGTGTAGTGGATTTAAGTTAATGAATCTGACAAGTATATTTACAAGTAACTTGTTAAGGATGCCTGTGTGATTGTATGCTTGAATGTTGATGATATGCTTATACTTGATATAAACATAGATGTGATCAATTCCACTAAAAACATGCACTGAATGAGAACGTTGACTTGAAAGACTTACGCCCTTTTGATGTAATCTTAGGGATGATGATTAGAAGATAATCAAACATTTATAGTCATTCTCATTATGTTGAATTTGTGCTTATGATATACAATCAGTCTGATTGTAAGCCTGCGTGTACTCCATACGATTCTTCTTGTAGACTCGAGAAAAAATAAGGGTAATGGAGTATATTAACTTGAATACTCAAGAGTTATAGGATGTCTGATGAATTTAATGAACTGTAAAAGTCCAGACATTGCCTATATTGTGAGTACGTTAAGTAGATATACTTGTAGTCCATAGAAAGAGCATTGGGATGCACTTAGTAGAGTATCATGGTACCTAAAATACTCTATTACCTTCTGTTTGATTTATGAAAGGTATCTTGCTGTCCTTGAGGGACTTTGTGATGCAAACTGGATAGTTAACTTAGAGGAGTCTAAGTCTACGAGTGGATATGTTTTCACTCTAGCAGGAGGTTTTTTTTTTTGAAGATTTCTAAACAGACATATATTGCTCAATGAATCTGAGAGTATTTCGTTAGATAAAGCAAGGGAGGGGGCCAAGTGCCTAAGATGTTTTTTTTAGAAAACATTCCTTTCTGGCATAGGCCTGTGCCAGCTATATCTATACATTGTGTTAGCCAAGCTATAATGGCTAAAGCTAAAAATAACTAATCTCAATCGGCGTTATTTCCATTGATTGGATAAATTCCAAGGAGAATATCGCACAACCTTTGACGAAAGGTTTGTCCAAAGAGATAATTAGAAATGCATCGAGGGGGGAGGGGTTTAAGCTCATAAATTAAACTTGCCATGAAGGATACTCAATCTTGCTGACTGGAGATCCCAAGATCAAGGTTTCGAATGATACAACTAATTTGTGGTGGGTAAAGGTAAACACCATCAGAGAATTTATTCTCTGTCCCTTCCCTATGGTGTAGACGTGATAGTGTGACTGCATGTGAAGGATGACTTTTAAGAAGTCTTAATGAGTTCTATAGTTTCAATTTAAGATTGAAGTGGGGTGTAGCAGTAACACTCTTTATGGAAACTTACCTATCAGAATGAGGAAGTGGGGCCGCTTCCTATGAGAATATGATCTTTGATTCTCTAGAGCATTCTGAGAAACAGGATATGTCCAGGGTCAAATTGGACAAAACGGCACAAGCTTGGAAGAAACCTTGGAGATATCATCCGTGGTTGTTATCGCAAATTACATCAAACGCTAGCAGTTCAAGACATCGCGTTCACTGTCTCTAGCAAGTAATTCCGGTAATATCTCACTAAGCAAAGGTTCAAGACCTCATGGACACCTCTGCCTAAAATGGTATTTCCTGCATTTTTTATGTGATTTTCGTTTTGATGGTTTTGGTATTACTTGAACTCAGGACCTAAGGGTCACTAAGGGTTCACTAGTTTATGCATTTTCACTTTAGTGAAAGGAACCTTTAGTCTCACTAGTAAGGAACTAAAGATGAAAGCTCTCTATACTATAGATTTTGCAATCCATAGTATGACCATGGAGTCAACACAATTTAGTGTGAGAGAGGGTACGTTGGAATGGCTAGTATGACTTTTAAATGCACAGTCCGTCTGTCTGTTCAGTCAGTTCGGTCGTGGGATTGGGGTGTTGATTTACCAAGATCTATCTGTGTTTTTCATGTTTTATTGAGGTTTTCATTCATGTGGGGGATTGTTGGAAAACAATTAATATATAGAAAAATGAATTTTAAAGTTTTTAAGAAAAATAATAACTTATTGTTTTCTTTTGTGAATGAAACTTTTTAGTCCCACATCGGGGTGTTCCTCTTTTTTAAGTTGTATTATTCCATTATATAAACAAGTTCTCTACTTTTGTAAAATTTATGGGAAAGGGGTTTCTCTATATTTTAAAGAGACCCCCAAGGGAAAATATTTTATATTGTTTTCTTTAGCGTTCGCGATTTTCCTTAAGGGTTTTTCGGAGTTGCCAAGCTCAAGTTGAGAATCTACTACATATGCTATTAGTAGGTGTATTAGGGTGTTTTATCCTGGAGATATCCGTCCTGTGAGGGCTATAGCATCACTCTTGAGTGTAGCTGGGAGCTAATGTCTTAAGGACAGCGTGTTGAACACGTGACTCACTCTGTTTTTCCAAAGTTTTTCCTTGTTGCTGTTGTGGAGATATGAGAAGCTCTTCCATTTCGTAAAATCGATCACTTCCATTATAAAGGAGCTAAGTATCAATAACTTTTTCTTATTTGAATACAACAACACATTCATATTATACCCCAGGAGGCAATAACAGACGCAAAGTAATAGCAACACAATGTATATAGGTAAAAGAAGTAAAGGATGCACCCCCACACAATGAATGGATGTCACTCACAGCGTGTTCGGTTGAAATAATTGGGAACAAGGTAATCCAATTACAGGGTAATAGGCCCAATTCTCTGAACCGAACAGAGTTGTTAATCTAAGAATTCAATTCCAACGTAATCTAATTCCCCCCCAAAACCATGTTTTGAATTTCACCCGTAAAGGAATGCAATGGAATCCAATTCTGAGGAATTGGACATTAAATCTGTTTAAATGACATTTTTATCCTTCCGTCAAATTAGGATCTTTATAGCAACTAGGTCTCAATAAAAAAAAATCCCGAGAGGGACGAAACATATTCGAGGTAGGATCGCCGATAAAAAAATCTATCATTTAAGTTCCAATTTTAGTTTTTCAGAATTTTATAAGAATCTGGTCAAGTACATGATTGTTCAAAAAGGTAGGGTATTTAAGTCATTTTTAAAAATCTATTACCATGTAATCGAATTATCCCAACCAAACACAATTTTTTGGGAGAGAACTAGTGTTAACAAATAGACAACACTTTTTTTTTGAGATGCAACTTTTTTTGGCTAATCTAGCAGCTCAATCTAGCCCATAGGACTTAGTCTAAGGGTATGGTTCTGATGCCAAATCCGGATTATTGTCCCTTTCGGGGAAAAAAAATAACTTAAAAATTTTAATCTTGAAAGGAAAAAAATGAAATGTTTTAAGAAAATTAACCATAGGTCCACAAATAAACTAAATGACCGCTGCTACGGTGGGATGGCCGACCGAAGAAATCGACACGAAAGTATCATTTTTCCTGACCCAGCGCGAAAGTATTATTTTTTATGACACGGAGTGAAAGTATCATTTTTCCTGACACAGGGTGAAAGTGTCACTTTTCCTAAAATGGAAAATTACCCGATGCATAAACAAAAATATGACTGCATAATGTGTTATGCATCCTTCGTGGTGGTTTGCGTAATGGCTATGTATTCAATTTTCGAAAATTGTGCCTAAAGTGAAAGTATCACTTTTCTTAAAACGAAGGGAGTACATCGTTTTATTAGTTGCAACGGAAAAGAAGTTGATGCATAAACCAAAATATGGCTACGTAAAATATGCATTTTTGATCTGCGAATCGGTGCGAAAACTGAGTTAACTCAGTTTTCAGTTCTCGTTTGATTCTTAATCTTCTTTCATGATCTTAAAGCTTTGATTTTTGATCCTCTTTCTTTCTTCTGTTATTATGATTAATTTTTCCTTCAATGATTCTTAGTTTTTCTCAAGATTAGACGTAATAAGATTTACTTTCATTATCTATGTTCATATAAAAATGTTATTAAAACTAAAATCTCACATTTTATCTGCATAATTGTTAATAGATCTTCCTGATTCATTTTTTCATCTGATTTGGATAATTCCCTTTCTGGTTTTATTTTTCTAATGAAATTTTAACTTTATTTTTGCACGATTCTCTTGATTTAAATGGGTTTTATCCAGTTTTGGTTCTTTGTGTTCATGCTATGCATCATCCTCAAGACAATGTTGTCGATTGAAGCAGTGTTGTAATTACAATTTCTACTCTATTCAGCAATATTGCAAATCATAACAGTATCAGATCTATACAGTGTGAGTGTTTTGGTCAAGTTCCTAGTCAATCAATTCAAAATCAAAATCCACCACCGTTTGGTGTGAACCGTTTCATCATCCAATCCACCGTCAAAGCTTCCAAACAATTCAAAATCAAATGAATCCAGTTACTTTCATCTTATTTTGGGCTACATGCAATTAAAATCTTACATAAAAGATTTTCCCATTATGCAGAATTATACTTTGCCCTTTTTAAGGAAACAAAATATATCCGAGATACCCATTTATTCTCTAACCAAACATTTAAAAAGGCTCAATTGGTGGAGTTGTTTACAGAAGAAACATCAATCAAACCCTAATACACTATTTATCTCTTTATCAATGGAAGCGAGTAGCGGCAAAGCCAACATCAGAAGAAATAGAGGAGGTAATGGTAGTGCAAGGAATCTCAATGAAGCGGCTGTAACATGGTCAAACAGCTTGATAGGTGAGCTCTTTCCAAGAGATGAAGATGTGGAGCCATCGAAAGTAAACGAATAACTAAATATCCTCTAGAAGAACTATAAGAAAAAAGAAGTTAGAGTGGTAGGAAAAAATCTTTATGTCTTTAAGTTCAACTCTTAAAAGGACATGAAATCTCCGTGGAATGTGCTTAAATGCTTGCTTGCTATGCAAGTGTATACTACAGAGACTGCTTACAAGGACTACCAATTCATAAAACAAGAATGGAATGTCCAATTCAAGGGATTGTTACTGGAGCACCATCATGTAGCTGTTGTTACTGAAGCCATTGAGGACTTGGGTAGGAAGATATTTACGGAGCCAAAAAACTGCAGGCCTAGGTATGGAAATATGATCACTGTGCGTATTGAAGTTGATCTAAAAACTCCTCACAATAGAGGTGAATGGTGGAATTCGAATGCAGGGGAACCAGTTTGGATAAGATATCACTGGCTCAAACAACCACATAATCTACGCACTAAGTGCTATATTGTTGATCATGATGATGAAGCCTGTGAAGAAGTTGCTAAGTTACTGAGGGAAAGAGCTATGACAGTGGAAGAATATGAACAACATTGTATCAACAAGGAAAAGGCAGAGGCAGAGGTAACAGAGAAAGAAGCTGAAGAAAATATTAATGAATATATCCATGTTGGGGATAATACTGAAAACCTTGAGGTGGGGGTGGTGGGGGGGAGGGGGGGGGGGGGGGAATAGGATCACAAAGAGGGCTAGAAACCAACCCATTATCACTAATGGAAGTAACCTTACTATTCAAGGACCAATACTGGCAAATCTTGAAAGGAACACTGTGGATGATGACAAGACTCATACTGGAAATTCTCTCACTGATTTCATAGATGGAGTGGAAATGGTTACTTATGAGGATCCTAAAGCAGGCACAAAGAATGACACCATTACAAATCAAGAGAATCCAGCAATTGAGGTAAAGCTTCAACTTATATCTGTTTTTTTATATTCCTTTTGTTTAATTTCTATACACTTAGATTCTATTTGCATTTCTAAGGTCATAATCATTCTCTACCCCCTAGGACATTATTGTAGGATTTATAACACCAAAATGAGGGTATTAGCCTGGAATTGTCAAGGTTTTGCTAATAAGACTACTAGAGACCATCTTAAAGACCTTATATGTAAATATGATCCATATATAATCTTTATATCAGAGGACAAAATAGGAGAGGATAAAATGAGTAAACTTATAAAACCCTTTAGTTTTCCTAACAGTAAACTCATTTCATCTAGAGGGTTAGCAGGAGGTTTAATTTTGTTGTGGAAAGATGGCTTCCTTTTTCAAATTGTGAATGCAGAATCATGGATTCTTAACTGTTCAGTCAGAGATGACCCTTCCAAACCAGAATGGCTACTCACATGCATGTATGGTTCCCCGTATCCGAATCATAAGGAAAGGCAGTGGACTTACATTAAGAATATAAGTAGTAGTATTCAACAGCCGTGGGTTATTCTGGGTGATTTAAATCTGGTTTTCAATAATGAAAATAGGACTTCAAGATTCAGACATGTTTCTAATACTTCTCATACTTCTAATGATTCTCCTTCGTTGGTTTCTTCCTTAAGGGATTCCCCTTATATTAATCTGATTTATAAAGCGGGTCTATAAGATTTGGGTTATACTGGGAGGTCCTTCACATGGTCAAGTAATATTCATGGAACTGGAGTTAGAAGATCAAGGTTAGATAGAGCACTCACTAATGAAGAATGGATAATTCATTTCCATGATGCAAAGATACTTTACTTGCCTCAACTGGGATCAGACCATTGCCCCATTATGTTAGATTCTTCAGCAACTGATGGCGATAGGAAACATAATTGGAAGTATTTCCAATGTTATGAAAGAGATGAATCTCTAAAATCTGAGATTGTTGCAGCATGGAGGCATCAGTTTAATGGATCTCATGGTTATCAATTATCAAGAAGACTCATAACTACAAGGAGATATGTTTCCAAATAGAACAGAGATAAGTTTGGTAATATACAAAGCAATATATTTCTTCTTCATCAGCAACTTGACTCCCTACAGCAAGTAAACCATAATCTAAATACCACCTCTCAAGTTCTACAAGTTGAGCAATAGTTAGAGCATTAACACCAACTAGAAAGTGAGTATTGGGGTCAGAAGGAAAGAGATGAATATTATCTAGAAATGGATAGAAATACCAAGTATCATCACACAAAGGCTAATAGAAGAAGGTCAAGGAACAATATTGTTGCTTTAAAAGATGAAAATGGTACCTGGTGTACTACAAGGACATATTTGGAGAATCTTCTTATTAATTATTATAGTTCACTGCATACCACTACTAATCCTATAAAAAATGAATCTATTCAGCAAGGAATTCCTCAAGTTATTACAGAGTCTGATAATACTGAACTAATGAGAGTACCGGATGATGCTGAAATATTCAGAGTTTTAAAGGGTATGAAATCTTGGAAAGCTCCGGGCCCTGATGGGTTTCCACCTGGATTTTTCAAGTCACACTGGGACATTTTGGGAAGTGATGTTGTTCAGATGGTGAAGAGTTTCTTTCAATCAGGCTTTATCCTTAAAAGTGTAAATGCAACAAATATCTCCTTAATACCAAAGACAAAAAATAAACAGTTTCCTTCTGATTTGAGACCTATAGCTCTTTGCAATACTTCATATAAGATTATAAGATAATGTCTTATAGGATGAAGAAATTAATGGGAAAGATCATATCTCCGTTTCAAGCAGCCTATGTTCCGGGAAGGCAAATTTCAGATAATATTCAACTTGCACAGGAAATCATTCACACTATGAGAGACAAGAAAGAAAGTGGCAGGTATCTAGCACTCAAACTTGATATGTCAAAGGCTTCGACAGGCTTGAATGGCCCTTCCTTATAGATGTCATGACACAAATGGGCTTCTGTAGAGAATGGTGTAATCTGGTCTTCCAATGCATAAGCACAACCAAAATCTCAATTCTTTTAAATGGTGCCCCCTGTGATTCTTATCAGCCATCAAGGGGGGTGAGACAAGGGGACCCTTTGTCCCCATATTTGTTCATTATAGTGATGGAGGCTTTCTCAAGGAAACTTATTCTAGCAGAGCAACAAAACAAAATACAAGGTATAAAGATTGCACAAGGAGCATCTTCTATCTCTCATCTATTCTTTGTCGTCGATTGCTTGTTGTTTACCAATGCTGATCTTCATAATGTTAACAACCTTCTTACAATTATTGAAGACTTTGGAGCTGCCTCAGGCCAATTGGTTAATTTTAACAAATCCAGTGTTTACTTCAGTGCACATGTGCCCCAAAGATTTTGCAGATTACTTTCAAGAAGACTAAAGGTACCTATAATGAATTCTAATGAAGTTTATTTGGGTTTACCCCTGCTTATTGGTAAGAACAAGAAACAATGTTTTGTTAATCTGGTGGATAGAGTTTAAAATAGGTTGTCTACCTGGAATGGTAAAACTATGTCTCAGTGTGGCAAAACTTTGATGGTTAAGCATGTGACTAACACAATCCCATCTTATTCTATGAGTTGTCTGCAAATACCTATTTTAAACAAAATGGAAGATGTGCAAAGAGATTTTTGGTGGGGTTTTGAGGAAAAAAGAGGGACTTATGTTACTTCATGGAAGAAGCTGAGTTTAAACAAGGAGCTTGGAGGACAGGGTTTTCGAGATTTAAAAATTCTTAACCAAGCCTTATTGGTAAGAGCAGCCTTGAGAATTTGCACCAATACTGATGCTCATTGGGTCAAAGCAATGCAAGACAAATACTTCCCATGTACCAGTCTACTGCATGCTAACATAAGAACAAACTGCTTTTGGGCTTGGAATGGCATACAAAAAAACATAGCCTTCATTATGCAGTTTAGCTGTTGGAGGGTTGGCAAAGGAGATAAGATTAAAATTTGGCTTGATGTCTGGGTAATTGGAATGTATTCTCCACCAGTTCCTAGACAGGAAGCTATGGATAATGAAAACTATGTGTGGGTTTCTGAGCTCATAACCCAAGATGGTCATAACTGGAATGTAGATATTATTCAATATCTGTTTGAACCTCATACATCTGAGTTAATTATGAAGATGAGGATCTCTGCAGTTTCTGAAGATAAGCTAATATGGAAGCTTACTAAGAATGGTCTGTTCACCCTTAAATCGGCCTACAACAAGCTATATGAAACCAGTTTTGGTAATCAGTCTGTCTCTACACAAATCCAAGATACAAATGTAAGATGGAAAGAGTTATGGGACATTCAGACATGGCCAAGAGTAAAACACTTCTTCTGGAAGTGTTTATTATATATACTTCCCACAAAGGAAAGTCTCTCTCGGAATTGCAGATATATCAATAGATTGTGTCCTCTCTGTAATCAACATGATGAGAGTACGACACATATCTTATTTCACTGTCCCTTCTCCAAGGCAGTTTGGTTGGAAATCCCCGGTGGTTCGAATGTTCTGTTGGGAAATATTGATAATATTGCTGAAGTCTTTGAGGAGTGGTTGGCATTAGATCAGCAACAACAACCTCAGCTGGATTGGCTTAATACAACAATGGTGGTCTCTTGGTCCATCTAGAACGATAGATGTGACGTTGTTTTTCAAAACAAAAAAGCAGACCCAAAAGCTACTACAACGAAAGCTTTAGGTTTCGCCATATATTTTGGTAGTCTAATTAACATGCAAAGGTCCAGAAATGATGTTACTCAACCTGTTGTGAATAACATACCTCATTGGAAACCATCTGATTCTCCCTTCCTTACTCTTAATTGTGATGCTTCATATAATATTAACACTGGTTTCACGGGTATAGCTCTAATATTACGTGATTTTGCAGGTAACTGGGGGGAGGGGACTGCCTCTCAAAATGCTATGCAGGAATAAAAGATTCAGAGCAGGCAGAGTGTCTTGCGTTTTTGGATGTTGTTAACTGGTGTAAAGAGATGCAGCTAAACTATGTTGTGATTGAAACGGACCTGAAGAACATTGAAGGATACATTAATATAGCATCTCCAGTAATAGCGTAGGAGAGCGAAAGCATTCTGTTGGAAGCCATGGATAAATTAAAAACAATACTAGTATGGAAGTGTCATTTTGTCCCTAGAGTATGTAATAAAACTGTTGATTTATTAGCTAAGTACAGCAGGAAGTATGGAGTCACAAAAGTTTGGTCAGTTAGACCCCCTGATATTATTGCCAATCAGTTACTGTTAGACAATATGTCGATTCAAAGTTATTAATAAAATTCATATTTAGCATAAAAAAAAAAGCATTTATTTTTGAAAATTGTGGCTAAAATGATAAACACCTCCGAATTTTTCGTAAAAACTCTAAATTTGATATTGTTGTTTGTGCTCATTGCGTAGATTTTTTAAAACCGTTCCAACGAGATAAAATTTGTAAAATTCCAAGGCACGGATTTTTAGATATGTTATATTAAAGTTTGGTTGCCAATTATACCCCTAAAAAATTAGGATACACAAGGAGTTATAGTAATTGGACTGAGTGACAATTTGGAAATTTCCAGGGTATGACACCAAATCCAATCTTTTTTGTCAAATTGGAAAAAAAAGTCATGTCCCACATTGACACAAAGTCAACATATATAGAGTCATCCCTCGCTTCGCTCGGTCGGCCGAATAGTTACAAATCTAGATTTTGATAATCAGTTTAGATTACCCAAATAATTACATCTTTAATATAAAAAAATTCTATTACAAATTTAGAGTGCTGGTGGTGTGGCTTGAAGTTACCTCATCCGTGCAGATCTCTGTAAGTTAACCTGAAATATACTTACATAGATTCGGTGTATACGAGGTATGAATGGTTCACGATCTACATCATCAACCTCCATCCTGACAAAGATAAACAAACATAAGCCTAATTTTTATTATCTAATTATGTTTGCAGGGTTTGCCTTGTGGCATATATGAAAATCAAGATGTGCGAGTATTCTTGAGAATGCTCAATTGCAGATTGATGCTTTCGTTAGGCAAATCAATCAGGCAATTCAGGAGTGGACTAATGTAAATAGAAGTGGAACTGTACTAGCAGAGTATAGTAATAGACATGTGAATATGTGGAAATAACCATCTAGGGGTTTTGTTAAGATAAATTCTGATGGATCTTTTGTAAAGGAAACAAGGAAAATGGGAGTTGGACTGATTATGTTTGATGATGCAGGTTTATGCATAGGAGCACCGTGCATTCCATGGGATAGCAAAAGATGAGGAAGAAGCTGAAGCAAAAGCAGCGCTTGAGGCAATCACATGGGCGAAAGAAAGAGGATTTACAAAGCTCGAATTGGAAGGAGATTCTCTAAACGTTGTTATTGCTATTAGTAGGAGTAGTGAGTCTTTAAGTTGGAAAAGTAATAGTCTAATAATTTCTTACAAACATTTACTTAATGAGTTTGAAGAGTAGAAATGTTCCCATATTTACAGGGAGAGTAATAGTCTAGCCGATTCACTGGCTAAAAAAGAAAGACAGTGTGCACCCAAAGATATGGGATGATTGTCTGCCTGTTTGGTTAAGTTCTCTAGTTAGAGAGAACTTCGTCTGTTTCAACTTATAAATTTTAATATCAATTTCTTTTTTCCTATTAGGAAGACTAAGGAACTCATTAAATGTTCACTTCACACCTTCCCAATGTACTATCGGCTTTAGTTTTCACCAATATCATAGCATTCATATTTCTCTTACTACGCCTACATATCTCATCTTCCTTGATGGCTTCGGAACGTATCCAACCTATATAAAATAGCTAGGTTGTATTAAAGGGAAAAACAATATTACAAATATGTTCGCTCTTATATGTTCAGTTTCTTAACTTAAGATTATTTTGACAATTCATGCATAACAGTTTCTCTGATTGAACTCATGCATAAAGAGTAAGAGCTTAACAACATAAAAATAAAATGAGAGCAAATTACTCGTGGTATAATAATACTTCATGAATAATGAAAGATTGGAATGTAAACGTAGAGATGCCAATTTAGTACACTCTAGTTTTTAAAATAAGAAAGTCAAGTAAATTACTCGTCGGTTGGATTTCATCCGGCTAAGGTATAACAAAAGTACATATATAAAATGGAAATTTAACTTTACAAATTGCACCTAACGAATCCAAGATGATTGTTGAGATCACTTTTTAAACCTTGTTTGGAATTGAAGTAAAGACTGACATTTCGACGAACTTATTATATTTCTTTTATGTAGATTTTAAATTAACGATCCAATGCTAGTTAAGATTAGATACATGTAGTTGAAACTTGCCACATATAGATTTATAACATGCACAAAACAGTGAGAAGCCAATCTTCTTCGGATATTTAAATACCTTTATTTTTGGGCGTTCATTTATATACCGTTACCCCATTGATTAGTTATGTTAGTTATAATTCTGTTAACATAAAAAATTATGAATTTTATTAATTTTTTGATACCGATATCCCTCTTTTTAGATTACCATATATAAACATAAAAATCCTTATTGAAAAAGCGGGGGTCTAACAACCACACCCAATATTTCGCTTAGAAATCTATATGGACAACTCCAATATATTTCCAAGAGAATCAACTAGACAGTCAGACTCAATCAATGAAAATATATCCAAGAGTTGTATCTCTGTTTCACAATGTAATCAGCAAATCAAACACATAGAAATCCGTGAGCCTGATTATTATGTGAAACAACTTGAACGGTACCAAAAACCAATGTTCAAGTATCAATAAATTTAATTATATCAACAACCAAAGGTTGGATTATCTAATTGATTGAACTACACACAAGCTGTGATATTTCTATTATATAACAAAATATAATGCGGAAAAGAAATAATACAGACACCAGAAATTTTGTTAACGAGGAAACCGAAAATGCAGAAAAACCCCGGGACCTAGTCCAGATTTGAACACCATACTGTATTAAGCCACTACAGACACTAGCCTACTCCAAGTTAACTTTGGACTGGAATATAGTTGAGCCCTAACCAATCTCACACTGATCAAGGTACAGTCGCGTTCCTTACGCCTCTAGAACCACGCCGGATTCTGCGCACTTGATTCCCTTAGCTGATCTCACCCACAACTAAGAGTTGCTACGACCCAAAGTCGAAGACTTGAAAAACCAATCTGTCTCACACAGAAAAGTCTATTGTATAGATAAATCTGTCTCCCACACATAAACCTACGAGTTATGTTCCGTATTTTGATAAATCAAGGTGAACAAGAACCAATTGATATACCGAACTTATATTCCTGAAGAGCATCCTAGAAATATCAATCACCTCACAATAATCTTAATCGTACGGTAGCGAAACAAGATATTGTGGAATCATAAACGATGAGACGAAGATGTTTGTGACTACTTTTTATCTTGCCCGTCGGAGATTAAATCTCGAGCAAATCTTAGAGAAGATAGTACTCAATCACGATAGAAAAAAGCAAGATCAGAACACGCAACTACAGAGAAAATAGTTGGGTATGGCTTCACAATCCCAATGAATTCTTCAAGTCATTACCCTACAGGGTTTCGTGAAAAACCTAAGGTTAAAGGAGAATCGACTCTAGTCGCAACTAGTATCCGATTCTAGAACTTAACCCACAATCTTTTGCAAATCATTAACCAAGATTTGCAAAAGATTGCATTCCTTAATATATAAATGTATTAGTTCATGAACAAACTGATTCTAGAACTTAACCCACTCAAGTATGCAAACGGGTACACATACTTAAGTAGCCGGACTTGGACTGTGTCCGATAGTATGCGAACGGGTACGCATACTATCACACATCCAAAACAATAGTTGAATTAGTACGCGCACGGGTATGCATACATAAGTTCCCGGACTTCAACTGAGTTTGCCAGTATGCGTACGGGTACGCATACCAAGGCTCCCGGACTTTATCCGACCTTCCCAGTACGCATACGGGTATGCATACTATACCGGTCTTGGATCAACATATATGCAAGTACGCATACTATGTCTATAATCCAATTATGGTTAAGTGTTCTAAACTCTATTTCAATCATTGAAATATTTTTAGAGGACGACAATAGTTGTTTTCACTAACTATTAGCATCAAAATGATTTTCAAGTTATTGAAATAATCAATACGAAACATTCCGAGTCTACATCAAATGACTGTATCACACAAATCATGTAAGATGTTACTTGACGATTTTCACATGATCATCTTTTGACATACGTCAAGAATATAAGATGAACTTGGTTGAAGCAAAAGCTTACCAACACTTATTTCGAGAGATATGTAAGCGAGTTAAACTCAGCTCGAAATATCAAATGTGTATTATCGAATACTATATAGTAATACGACTTTTGTCTCAAGAAGGAGATAGAGTAGAAGTAGACTTTCTGAGTGATAGATGAGTTTCAGTCTCCACATACCTTTTGTCGATGAAGTTCCACAAGCTCTCCTTAGTAGTTATTCATCTTCAATTGATGAACGTCGTGAAGTCTAAAGCTCAACTACACAATCTATCCTAGTCCGAGACATTACTATAAGTAGACTAGAAATAAAAACTAATAGTTTTGATCACCAAACTGGACAAACAAGCTTGAGAAAGCAATGCTTGCGAGTTCGACCGAGCATTGCTCTAACACTTATATATGTGTACAAATAGAATTACTACGAAATCTTTTACGGGTAAAAGTCATTTGGGGGAAGATGTTTGTGCCTAATGTCGAAAAATAGTGCATTTTCCGTGTTTTGGTATGGAGGAGTGGTTTCCTAATTCTAGCATGCTTCTTAATTTAGGATTTTCTATAATTTTCTAATCTGCTTCTTGATTTAGGTTTTGCTTCTGTTTTTGATTATTTCTTAGTTTGATTGTTTCTTTTTTCTAGTCTTTTGAAGCCTATATAAAGGCCTGGTATTGTAGAAGTAATTCACAACAGTTACAACAACTAGTTTATGAGAAGTTATTGTCTTTCAGTATTCTTTCTTCTTGATTCTTATCTTTGTGTGATCTGAATTGAGTAACAGGTCATAGCATTATTTGTGTTATGGTACCAGAGCAGGTTGCGTGAAACCTTTTTGTTAAAAGTCCTGAAAGACAAGTCTAGTTTTTTGTTCTTGTTTTTCAAAGATGACTGGTGGTAATTCTACTCAAGCATGTGTAGAGAAGCTTGTAGGTAATAACTACAAGTATTGGAGTTTGTGTATGGAAGCTTATTTGCAAGGTCAATATTTATAGAATCTTGTTAGTGGTGATGAAGTTATGCCTGCAGAAACTCAAGAGGATGTTGAAGCAATTAGTGGTGATGAAACTATTTCTGAAGTAGAAGATAAAGTGCGGAAAAGCTTTGTATGCTTTGAGGACGTCGATCAGTAAGGACTATATTGCTCATGTTTATAATGAGACGTTGCCGATTTTTTTTTGGGATGACCTAAAAAGGTTAAATATAAAGAAGGATACCTCCAAACTACAATTTCTTTAGAATGAGCTTCCAACATTAAGTCAAGGAGGTATGTTTGTCTCTGATTTATTTTTGAAAGTTAAAAATCTTTGTTATGAAATTTCAGAATTAGATGAGAATGAGCCAATCAGTGAAGCTCGGATGCGGCGACATATCATTTGTTGTTTGAGAAAGGTATTAATGCCCTTTATTTCTTTTATACAAGGTTGGACAACTCAACCATCCACCATTTAGTTAGAAAACCTTCTTTCTAACCAGAAAGCACTTATAAAGAAAATGTCGAAAAAAACATAGCTCGGAAGATATACTTTTCACTAAATAAAAGGCAAAGCATGATGATGGTAAGATGGAGTTCAGAGAGAACAATAAAAGCATTAAATGTTACAGATGTGGGAAGCCTAATCACATCACACGTATGTGTCGTACAAAATATGAAGAATGTCCTGAATGTGTTAAGTATTGTGGAAGACGAGGTCATACCCAGCAGAGATGCCGTGTAAAGCTTGTGGATGAAAATGCAAATGTAGTTCATGAGAAGCAGGAAGATAACCAAAGTGGGAGCAATATTTTTCAATTGAAGTTGCTGATGTCAAAGAAAATAAGATGTGATGCGAATATTTCTATTGATTATACAAAGGAATGGATTGTCGATTCTGGTTGTTCTCATCATGCAACTGGAAATAAATGTCTACTCCCGTCAGTTCGCAGACATGATGGAGGGAGAGCTATTGTTACCGCTGATAACTCAGTGCATCCAGTAGTGAATGAAAGGAAGTTGAATATTAAAGTCAACAACATAAGCTGCGACAACATAGCTCTAGTTGATAACTCAATTCATTGACTCTCATCGCCTTCCGTTCAAAATTTCAGTTAAATGTTCATCTAAGATGTTTGAGTTAGTAAATTTAGACGAAATGGGTCCAACCAGAACACCAAGTTACGGTGGTTTTCATTATATGTTGATAATCGAAGGTTCAGAATCGTTGATGATTGCTCAAGATACACTTGGGTCTATTTTATGGAAAATAAAAGTGAAGTTTTCTCAAAGTTTCTAGAGTTCAAAAACACAGTAGAGAAGGAGTTTGGGTCGACGATTAAATGTTTGAGAACATACAATGGAGGTGAATATATGTCACATGAGTTCCTTAACTATTGCAGACATCACGATATTCATAGACAAATGACATGCCAAAGCACCACGCAACAAAATGGAATAGCATAATGGAAGATTGCACATCTTACCTCAGTGAGATTATCATGGTTGCACGATAATAATCTTCCTATAGAGATTTGGGTTGAAGCAATGCAGTTTTCTTATCATGTGGTTAATTGACTACTGCCATGGCCAGGTACTGAAAAATCTCGATTTGAAATTTTATTTAATAAAAATCCAGATGTGAGTTATTTTCGTGTATTTGGGTCTATTTTTTATGTGCATATTCCTAAGAGTAACACAACTAAATTAGACCCAAAAGCAAAGAAGTGCATTATTTGGTTGGTGATCCATGTAGGAAAGGGTGGAAATGTATGAATCCAGAAACTAAGAAGTGTGCTACTTCTCAAGATATGGTGTTCGATGAGGTATCAACATATTACATTATTTCTAACGATATTAGCAGGTTGGAATATGATGATGATGACCTTGTAGATGTGGAAGGAGAAAATTCTGAAAGTACCCAAGTGATTTCAGTTGATGACAATATTCCAATTAATGATGACACTACAAGTGACAGGGGGAGTAACTCTTTAAACTCAAATGAGAAAGAAGGGTCTCTGTTAGAGCACTGCTCGGTCGAATTCGCAAGTGTTGCTATCTCAAGCTTGTTGTCAAGTTTAGTTGCCAAAACTATAAGTCTTGATTTCTAGTCTACTTATAGCTAAGTCTCGGATTAGGATAGAAAGTGTAGTTGAGCATTAAACTTCACGGCGTTCATCAATTGAAGACGAAGAACTACTAAGGGGAGCTTGTAGAACTTTATCAATAAAAGGTATGTGGAGACTTGAACTCATCTATCACTCAAAAGTCTATCTACTCTATCTCCTATTTGAGACAAAAGTCGTATAGCTATATAGACTTCGATTATACACATTTGATATTTCGAGCTGAGTTTAACTCGCTTACATATTTCTCGAAATATGTGTTGGTAAGCTTTCGCTTTAACCAAGTTCATCTTATATTCTTGACGAAAGTCAAAAGATGATCATGTGAAAATCGCATGGTAACATCTTACATAATTTGTGTGAGACAGTCATATGATGTAGACTCGGAATGTTTCGTATTGATCATTCGATCACTTGAATTGCTTCGAAACTAATAGTTTGTGTGAGACAGTTGTTGTCGTCTTCTAAGAATGTTTCAATGATTGAAATGGGAATTTAAAATAAATAACCATGATTGGATATAGCAAAGTATGAGTACTTGTATGTTAATTGTTGCAAGATATTCCAAGTCCGGGAACCATAGTATGCATACCCGTATGCGTACTGGTTGGTTTATAAATTCCTGGAACTAAGTATGCATACCGGTATGCGTACTGGCGTGAGTTTCAAGTTCTGGAATTTAACTAAGGTTGGATGGTATGCGTACCCGTTCGCATACTGGCGAACCCAAACTTGGTCCGGACACTTAGGTATGCGTACCTGTTCGCATACTTGAGAAGGTTATGTTCTAAAATCGGTTTGTTCATGAACTGATACATTTATATAATAATGAATGCAATCTTTTGCAAACCGTGGCTATAATGTTCATGAATTGATTCGAGTGAATCAAAATCGATTTTGCTTCAATTGTGTCTTGTATACTTCTATGAGAATATAAACAATTGAACAACTCTAGAACTAGTTTCATTTGAGTCATTTGAACTAGTTATGGTTAAGATGAATAAGGTTTATATGAAAGTGTTCATATGGCTAACTTCGGTTAACTATTGTTGAGCCAACAAGGTACACACGTTTAGGTACAGTTACTCATATCTAAATGAAGTCACTTTTCATTTGTGTGTAACAAGCTAAGTTCGATCTAACGGTTGAAATATATTAGCTTTAGTCTAATCAGGTTTTCATCTAACGGTGAATATTGAATGCTTTGTTGCCAAGGTAACATTGATTGCAAACCCTGATTTGAAGACTATATAAGGAGAACTCTAGCAACTGGGAAACCTAATCCCCACACCTCCTGTTTGATACTAGTTGCAACTAGAGTCAATTCTCATTTAACCTTAGGTTTTCTCCAAAACCCTGTAGGTTAACGACTTAAAGACTTCACTGGGATTGTGAATCCAGACCCAACTATTTTCTCTGTAGTTGCGTGTTCTGATCTTGCCGTTTTCTATCGTGATTGAGTACTATCTTATCTAAGATTTGCTCGAGATTTAATCTCCGATAGGCAAGATAAAAAGTAGTCACAAACATCTTCGTATCATCGTTTGTGATTCCGCAATATCTTGTTTCGCTACCATACGATTAAGATTATTGTGAGGTGATTGATATTACTAGGATGTTCTCCGGGAATATAAGTCCGGTGTAACAATTGGTTCTTGTTCACCTTGATTTATCAAAAGACGGAACAAAGACTCTTAGGTATTTCTGTGGGAGACAGATTTATCTATTCAATAAACTTTTTTGTGTGAGACAGATTGGTTTATCAAGTCTTTGACTTTGGGTTTTAGCAACTCTTAGTTGTGGGTGAGATCATCTAAGGGAATCAAGGAACGCGACTGTACCTTGATCAGTGTGAGATTGGTTAGGTCTCAAATATATTCTAGTCCGAAGTTAACTTGGAGTAGGCTAGTGTCTGTAGCGGCTTAATACAGTGTGGTGTGCAAATCTGGACTAGGTCTCGGGGTTTTTCTGCATTTGCGGTTTCCTCGTTTACAAAATTTCCGTAGTCTGTGTTATTTCTTTTCCGCATTATATTTGTTTATATAATTGAAATGTCATAGGTTGTGCGTAAGTTAGACATGGAATCCAATGAAATTAGAGTTTGTGACGCCTATATAAGGAGTTTCCTTTTCAAAGGAGACTAATACTTGGGAATCAAGTTTGTGACTCCTATATAAAGAGGTCTAGGCTATGTGTTTAGACATGGAATCCAATGAAATTCATTGGTTTTCTAGAGAATTAGAGAATACACAATGTAGTTCTCTTAGGTTTCAAGGTATTCCATCCCACCTCTTGGGGTGGAATTTTAGAAAGAGATGGACCATTCTAGGGTGTTGTAAGATACACCGTTGGTGTTGAAAGAGTACATCGTTATGGTTTTGGGGAGATGTGGAAGACATCGTTTAGCGAAGATAAGATCGCCTTGTTCGTTGATGTTGGAAGATCATCGTTGGTGTTGGAAGAGGCATCGTTTAGAAGGATATCATCTCGGTTATATGAGATAAGTATTATCTTGCTTGGTTAGACATTATTCGGTAATATTGGAGCATTTTGTTCAAGAGAATTATTGTAAGGTTTATTACCAACACAATGTTGGATCGTAGTTTGTTGATTGATTCATCAATCGTTAAGTGTGTAATTCTCTATTTAGTGGTTCCATAATAATGAAGAAGTCGTAACCGTTTTGGTGGATGTAGGCATGTTTCCGAACCACGTTAAGTCTTGTGTGCTTTACTTATTGCTTCTAATATGTGTTTGCATCGTCTATCTTTCATTCTACGTCAATCCAAAGATTTAGTATCTTGTGGGTTAGTTCTTGTTGGATTTTCCCAACAAGTGGTGCGGTTAGTTTGGATATCTCCCACAACAAGAAATGTGTTCCAAAAGTTTTGATTATGCTAAATGTATTGGGATTACCTCCAAGGATAACTCCTTTGCTGATTCTTCCGAATCCCGAGGTAAGAATTTTTTGCTATCAAGTTCTGATAACATTCCCTCTGATATGACATTTAATACTATGTCTGAAGATGAAATAGAACTCACCAGAACTCAAAAAAAATCTGCTGAGATTATTGATTTTCAAGGAGTTAAGATAAAGTCTCTTAAAGAAAAACATGATCAGCTCACTGATGAACTTGAGAAGTCTCTTTGTCAAGAACGGGAACTATATATCATCATTGAGTCCTTCTCTAACAATATCAAAAAACTTGTTCAAGAAACTACTCTACAGCGTGAAAAGATTAGTACTCTTGAGGATATTGTTAAAGAATATTCAATTAGAGAAAAGCGTTTGATCGAGACTCAGATCTGAATATCATTCGTGTTAAAAAAGAGAAACTGGTTGCATCTCTGCTTTTATCCAAAGAACAGTGCAAATCTTTGGAAAGGGAAAAAGCTGTTTTATTGAGTAAACTTTCTTCCGTACAAATCTCTAATTCTCATAGGGAACTTCTGTACATGAAGAAAAATACTTCAAAAGAAACATCTGTTAAGAAATGTTCGAATGTCTTGTAGTCTTTTAATAGGGCTACTAGTTTAAAACAGGTCTCTTCCGACGTTTCTCTTCCACGAACCTGTTCCTTCTGTGGGAAAAGAAATCATTATGATTCACGTTGTTTTGCTAGAAAGAAACAGATTTCTGAGGTTCAAAATCTACTTCTTTTTGCTGTTAACAGAGTAAATTTTCTGACGACATCTACAATGGATTTCATTCCTGCAGAAAACCATAATTCTCATGCACAAGGCTTCTAGAGTTACTCCTCTAGAAATCTCCACAGGAATCGTGTCCCTTTTAATGGTGGTAATTTGTGTGCTACAAACTTACACATTCCCAGTGATATTTAGAATAAGGATGGTAGACCTAAGTCTAGGAGAAGGAATTCTCTCAATTCTTACCCTCTGGAACCGATCTCTAGAGGTCCTAGACTTAATCCTCAGAAAATTTCCTCTGATGGATTTTCTAAAAAGGTTATGTCGAATTCTTATAGAATGATAAATAGCCAAAGGAAGGTAAGGAATACTAGATTCAAACTCTCAAATGGTATTTACAACTCATCTCTCAACACTCATGGTGGGATAACATCTCACTTTGCTACCTAGCTCTAGGTAATCTCATCCTTGTATCTAACTTGAGAGTTGCAAAGATGACATTTGCGAGATGCTCAAGTCTACTATAGGTTACCATTTGTCTTGTGTTTGATTTAGCTGTTTACATCTTTTGTGAAGGTTGAGTCATATCTTGACTCCTTGTAACTAGTATATCTCTTCATTATGCTCTGATTAAATCTTTTAATTATTGAGTTATGGGAGTAAGAGATATCTGAAAACAGAGAGTTTTTTTTATTATTATTGGATCTTTCCTGATCCTTTAACCCTTCACATCCAGTCCACGAACGTCCATGTCTTTCTTGGGAGTTTTAGGGTTTCCATAACAAGGGTGTACCTCTCTTGTTCGAAAACATGTATATATTGTTTTTGTCTTCCCTAATTAAAAAAAAAGGGGGGGGGGGGGGAATAAAAATGGAGAAGTCCTCGAGACCTCAAGAAGTGGTGAATCTTGAGATGGAAGAAGACATTAAAGGATGTGATTAAGTTCAAGAACTTATCTTGAAAAAGATGAATGAAATAAAGAGTACAACTCCTGAATTGGAGAATCTGTCAAGGATTTAATTATTTTTTCAGAATGACTCTAGGGTCGAATTTGCAAATCTTCAACTGCAAATAAATCAACTTATTGATGGTCAGACCAAAATCCTTGAAAATCAAAAGATCTTGATCAGGAATCAGAAGAAACTCATCATGGACTGTGTCAAAGCTAGGCATCTTTCCCACATTGTTGATCGGAAAGTTAATGTTCTAACTCATGAACATGGAGTCTCTACGGTCAAAAGAATCAAGGATATCATTGATACCTTTTATGACGGACCCTTTCAAAGGTATGACGTTATTAAAGAAACTTGATTTTTTTCATGTCTTGGAAACTTCTTATGAGAATTTATTCTTGTGTTTTAAGAAGGATAACTAGGGTTTGGAATAACAATTATTGTGAGTACACATAGCTATTTCCAACGATTATCATGTTGCAATATTTTTAGATTTATTTATTTAAATTATAAAGTTTATTTGGAAGATGATTTTGCAGTATTAATATTTATTGGTTTTATATATTGCAAAAATTATTATGGGATATGTGTGTTTGCATCCGTGAACTATGATTGTCTCATATATGTCAAAAGTTAAGCCTATTATGTCATTATGCAAAATATTGATGGAAGATAGGATGAACTTTTGATTGCAAAGATTAAGTCTATTATACGTCTTTATGCAAATATTGATGAAAAATAGAATGAATCTTTGAATATTCCGCAGTATTGATCTTTCCTTGATCTACTTCTATGTGAAAGTACTGTGTGGCTCCATAAGTTCTCTTATGTTGATCATTTCTAATTAAATTAATCATGGGTTCTCTTGTGGTTAATTTAATTGAGTTTTTTGGACACAAGTTCATGTCTCATGTAATTTGTTAATGTCCAAAAGAAATCCTTCCTTTCTTGTAAAAGTAAGGTCGCTCTTGTTGTTCTTTCGGGAATGACATTTTATGGAGGAGAGTTCTTAATTGAACTTGTGTTTAATTGCCAAATCTTTGTGGGGAGTGCGGCTGTGGAATATTGTAGGAGTTTTCTTGTATCTTTATAAACTCCTTGATGAATACACTAAGTTTCGACTATGTGAAATCATCGAAACAAAGTTGATATGTTCTCTTTTAGTCATGAAGTATCTCTATGAGAATTTCATCATGATCCTCACTAGTTTTCGTACCTTTGCCAATTTATATTGACAAAAAGGGGGAGAATTAATGTGTAGTTCACACTAAAAATACATATGGTTTACGGATCATTATGTAAGGGGAAGTGGTTTTCATGTGAGATGAAGTATTGACTAAGGGGGAGTGATACATATCACCATAGTATTGTTGTCAAAGTTGTGATACAATTGGACTTTGATGATGTTTAATAATACTATGACACTGTATAACAATGATTGAGAGCTACTGTTTTCTCATTGTTATAGCTACAGATCTTCAACAACTATGATGCTGAGTTGAACACGTTCAAAATCACTGGAGTACTTGGAAGTGACGAAGATTTGGTTGTTGATTTAAATTGATTGACACTTGAACATTGGTCTTTTGTTCCGTTCAAGTTGTTTCACATAATAATCAGGATCGCGGATTTCTATCTGTTTGATTTGCTGATTACATTGTGAAACAGAGATATTAAACTCTTGTATATACTTTTCTCTACATTGAGTCTGACTGTCTAGTTGATTCTCTAGAAAGTATATTTCAGTAAGTCCTCTCAGATTGCCAAATGAATTGTTGGGTGTAGTTGTTATACCCCCGCATTTTCAATTTGTATAAGAGCAGGAAAACACATTAAAGACCTCATAAGTCCGTGTTTGTAGCGATCTGATATGGACAGAAGTGCTATCTTTATAAACGTACCACCAGTCTTCGATGGCTCAAATTACTTATGGTGGAAAATTGCTATGCGTGCCTTTCTTCAAGCGCGTGATTTTCTATCATGGGTTTATGTAGTTAATGGCTATGATGCTCCCATTGTGGCAGTAGGAGATACAACCGTTCCTAAGGATATTGGTGCATATGGCGCTGCTGAGATACTTGTTGCAAAGAAAAATTCCGACGGTTTGAATGTCATCATACATGCCATTACCCCATATCTTCAGCACCACGTGACTACGTGCACTCGGTCTAAAGATGCTTGGGATATCTTAGAAACCGTATTTAAAGGGAATACTAGTGAAAAGGAAGCCAGGCTTCAAAACCTAAATTCCGATTGGGAAAACCTTCGTATGGCAGATGAAGATTCATTTGATGAGTTTAATCACAAAGTGTCTGAAATTGTTAATGCATCTTTTGCATTGGGTAAGACTATTCCTGAAAAGGACATTGTGATGAAAATTCTCAGATCGCTGCCATCTAGATACGATTCTAAGAAGCATGCCATCGTTGAGGGAAATAACCTTGATGCTCTCTCCAGAAATACGCTGGTTTGGAAATTAAAGATCTTTAATCATGAGCATACATCCAAATCCGGAAAGGATGTTTCCTTTAAAGCACAAAAGAGCACTAAATTACTTGACAAAAGTAAAAGTGTTTGGGTCTCTGAGGATGATTTTTCTGAGACTGATTCATCAGATGGAGATCTTGACAAGTCAGTCTCTTTGATCACAAGACAGTTTAGAGATCTTCTATTGAAGAGAAGTAAACGGTTCTCCAGAGACAAACCCATATCATCAGTTAAACCTCACAATCGCATTTCTCCTAAAAACAGGGATGTTGACGAGGCTGATGACGAGGATAATCCACAGTGCTTTAAGTGTAAAGGTTTTGGTCATTTTGCAAATGAGTGTCCGAACCGTAGAAAATACACTGGGAACAAAGGTATTGCTGCAACTCTTGATGAAATGTCTGATCACTATGATTCCAATGAAGACGAAAAATCAAGTGTTGCACTTCTTTGTGAAGATATTGATTTTGATAATTGTAGCAATACATACATCAATCTTGATATTCTTTTAGAAGAAAGCTCAACCAATCTGGAAAAAAAAATTGACCTTTCTGTTGGAAACTCTCTGTATGATTTTTCAGGTTCCACTATGTGTCTAGCAGCTTGCACATCTCGGGCGTCTGAATCATCTTATCCATTGACATGCTCTTATTGTTCACTCAAAGGTCATGAACTTTCAAAGTGTTTCAAGTACAAACATAAGATGAGATATGTCAATAAACTTCAACGAAGAGCGAATCGACTAGCAAACAAGCTCAAACTTGTTCAAAAACTGCTGAGGTATGTAAGATTTATCTTCTTCGAAGAAGTTAGTTTCCAAAGATAAGACAAGACCACTAGAAAAAGGAGTATGGTCTAAACATTTTGATAGACAGGGTTCTATGAATTCCTTTCAAAAGGGTTATGGTGGACAGATTGTTGTTCACTGCAGCACAACTTGATTGTGTTGTTTTTGTGCAACTTGTCTCATGTGCCTAATCAAAAGAGACAAGATTTTGCACACCTCAGGCTTTAAGAAAAATTTGTTTTATTTGTTTTCTTTTTCTTAACTCTGCTGTGTTTTGCAAGTTTTGGAATTCTTTCATATCTAATTGATATTGGAAGGGACTTCCCTGTTTAATCAATAAAAGAGGGTTATTCTCGACAATTTTACTCTCTTTAGGGTTGAGAATTGTGCGTGCATGAACCTGTGTGGTTAAAGGTTCTGTAACCCTACATTCCTTTTCCTTCTCTAAAACTCTTTTTTATCTTAAGACTGCTTGTTGAGCTTAAATTGTGATTTCCTCTCACAATCCTACACACATATGGATACTCCAAGCATCATGTCTTCTGATGGAAAAGATGTTAATTTGATTGTTAAGCCATCAATCACGAAGGGAAAAGAGAAATCTCCGTTGATAAGTGCATAATTTACTATACTTTTGTTATCAATTCCATGCTTGTATTTGTTATGTTTCTTTCATATTTCCTTGTATTACTCTTGTTTTCTTTTGTTTGTCTTATTTAGGTAGAATCATCCAAAAGGCGCGAAAAGAGTGCTAAAGCGGATATAAACGTGAGCTTGGACTAAGGGCCAGGAGGAAATCGACCAAATTCAGAAGTATTCAACTATATATTGTATAGAACGGAGATATAAAAAGAATGCAAAAATAATGAGGTCATTCCGAGTTCGTATGCAAAAATTGTGGGCAAAACCGTATGGATCAAATAAGACACAATTCCTATCTACGTGTGTGACCAAGTACCAGGATCAGTTACACCCTCCAAGAAGTGACGAAAATACTTTCCAAAATTTGTTTTCTTAGTTCCGAAGCATTTCCAAACCCAAATATTCTTTGGGATATTTAAGGATACTTTAAAATTCTTTTGAAGAGAGTTCCAAAGACCGAACAGAGATTTTATCAAGGGATACGGAAGTGGAGACAAGAAGACAAGGAGTGAAAGCTTGGGTTTTAGGTTCTTCCATTACCGAAACTATTTATCTTTGATTTTATCATATGTATATCATGGGTTTTACTAAATCTATGAGTATCTAAACTCATATTTGATTGGGGATGAATTCTAAGTTCTAAACATGATTTGATTTAATATATGAATCTATTTTGATTTCTTCATATGATTATCGTTTGTTTCTACTATGATGAATATTTATGATTAATTGATTGATTGATTTAGGAGGCCTACTAAACTGATCCCTTGATTGATTTATTGCTAGTAACGGGTTAGGATATCCGTAATTGTTGAATAACCCTTACACAAGTAGAAAACGTGAGACCTTGCAGAGGGATTTTGTGGAGCAATCGCGTGTAGAAATAATACTAGTAAGTGAACCGATCGTACCGAGTTTAACTGCTAGGACCGAACCTAGAATCATAAACCTTAAAGCATTCGATTGAGTTACATCTTGTAAGCGTACCTCAAGGTGGCTCAGACGGATAGAATCCGATAGCTAAGCGTACATGTTATTCGATGATATTAGGAGTCTTGGGGGTAGCTAAGCGTACCTGTTACCCTACGGTTAGTGATAATCTATGATTAATGACGAATAGATAATTATATTACTTTGATGAATGTTTAGTAACGAAGAAGGATTCCTCGATCATACTCCTCATCCTTGATTACATCTTAATTTATTTGCTTTGTTATTTGCATTGCTTTATTTGTAACCTACAAATAAAACCACCCATTTGTGACATTTGACAACTAAAAACTCCCTGCTCTTCGTGGGAACGATCCTTGCTTCCATTATATTACCAGTTAATTGTGTGGAAATAAGTGATTTAATTTGTTGCACTCACGACACGCATCAAATTTTGGTGCCGCTGCCGAGGAGCAATTGGTCGCTTTTAGTTGTTATTTATTTATTTTAGTAATTACTTGATTTTTGTTTAGTTTTATTTCTATTATTATTTATTTATTCTTGTTTTAAAATTTTATTGTTAGTTTTTGATATTGTTTTCTAGATTGTTTGATTTCAGGTACCTTAATCTCTGGCACCAAAACAGTGGGATTACCCGAGGTGCGGCATTCAAACTCGTAGGGGAACTGTGCTACAAGCACATCAGCAGTCGCAACAAGATCCGCCGTTAGAAGAAATGGTGAACGAAAATCCTCCACCTCCGAAGAAGAAGTTGGGAGAATTGACATCTCCATGCTTAGATTAACAACTATTTTGTATTACCCTCACCGACACAGTGAAACTAAAGTCGAATTTGCTTCACCATTTACCGAAGTTCAAAGGACTTCCAGGCGAAGATCCGAACCGGCATCTTACGGTATTTCAGAGTGTAGTGACCAGTCTACGGCAGGGTACCGAAGACAAGGAAACGACTATGTTGCAAGCTTTCCCGTTCTCATTGATAGACCAAGATGATGCATGGTTGTATTACCTTCCTTATGGAAGTATTAAAACTTGGTTTGACATGAAGAAACTATTCTTAGAGAAGTATTTTCCTGCTTCCAAAGCTGCATCAATCCGAAAGGAGATCAGTGGTATTATGCAGATTACAGGAGAGACTCTTTATGAATATTGGGAAAGGTACAAAAGGTTGTTGGCAAGCTTCCCACACAACAACATCACTCCAGCACTCACCATTCAATAATTCTATGAAGGGTTACTTCCAGAATAGAGGTGTTTGATTGATGCAGCATCAGGTGGTGCACTTAGTGAAAAGACGTTCTCACAAGCAACCAATCTGATTGAGAGTATGGCTTCAAATGCACAACAGTTTTATACCAGAAACGACTCAAATATCAGAAGAGTTAATGAAATTGGAGGCTCTTCACAAACTGAACAACGGTTGAATAGTATGGAGAAGATGATGCATCGTATAGCATTTGCAGTCATTCCTATATATGAGGAAGACACGGTAGAGGTAAATGTTGTGTTTCCTAATCAGAGACAAAGGTCTGATCCCTATTCTAATACTTATAATCCAGGTTGGAAAGATCATCCAAATTTTAGTTATGCAAATACGCAAGCTGCGGCTCCTAATCCATATGGGAGACATAGTGGTTTTTAACAACCACAACCTCAACAACAGAATCCAAATTCTAGTTTAGAGGAGATGATGAAGGTTATGATGCAAGAACAAAAGGAAATATCTCAGAGTTTGCAACAAAACTTGCAATATCAACATAAGACCGATTCTGCTATTAAGGACCTACAAACCCAGGTAGGGCAGATGGTTACAGAAATGAATTTATTGAAGGCTCAGGTATTCTATAAACTTCCATCTCAACCTCTTTTTAATCCAATTGAGCATGTTAATGCGGTTATGTTGAGAAGTGGGAAGCAGCTAGAGCCAAATCAGCAGAAACAGGTTGTCGATGACTTAGATCAGGAAGAAGAGGCGCAAACCGAGCCTAAGGAAAAGCCAATTCCATCCGTCTAACCTAAGGTTTCGGTTCCTACACATATTACACCACCTCCTTTTCCGAGTCGTTTTGCTAAGTCCAAAAAGAAGGATCAAGACAAAGAGCTTTTGGACATCTTCAGCAAGTTGGAAATCAATATTCCACTTATTGAGGCCATCAGACTGGTCCCCAGGTGGGCCAAATTTTTGAAGGAAAGAAAAAACTGATTGGTAATGAGGTAATGAGTGTGGGGGAGAATGCTTCGGCATTTCTTCAAAAGAAACTCCCACCTAAATTAAAAGATCCCGGTAGCTTTACTATACCATGCACAATTGGTAAAACCAGGTTTACACGAGCTTTGCTAGATTTAGGAGCATCTGTTAATGTTATGCCTTCTTCAATTTATGATTCTCTTAATCTTGGTCCTCTCAAGGAGACTCGTGTAGTTCTTCAACTTGCTGACCGATCTAATGTTTACCCTAAAGGGGTTGTTGAGAATGTCTTGGTGCAGGTGAATGAGTTAATATTTCCAGTGGACTTCTATGTTCTAGACATGAGTGATGCTAACTCATCAAAGTCTACACCCTTGTTGTTGGGAAGACCATTTATGAGCACTGCTGGAACAAAGATTGATGTCCAACAAGGTACCTTGACCATGGAGTTCGACGGAGAAGTCGTGCGCTTCAATATATTTGAAGAGATGAGGTATCCAAGTGATGTGAGCTCTTTCTTTTCAGCTGAAATCGTGGAAGTAGGCTAAAGAGTAACCGAAATATCAAGTCGGGCTGACGACGTACAACCAAGCGCTAAATGGGAGGCAACCCATCGGTTTTGTATCTCTATCCCTTTTGTAGTTTGTAGGTGTCAGGGAATTCTAGGATTATTTTGAGAATGAGGTTTTGAAAGAAAACTTGAAGGAATTTTGAATTCTGATGATAGCCAGCAAACATTTTGTTAGTTGAAGCTATTGACCAACTAAAGAAAAATACCAAAAGACTTGTTCGGCGTCAGGTACAGATTGACTCTTCCTGGCTTGCTATGACTGTAATTCCAAATCCTTATTACTTGTTCTGCGTTTAATCTTATATATGACATCCTTCATCCTCTGATAGAAAAGGAGGCTTAACAGGTTGCAAACAATTTTTGGATGGGACCTGCATTATGTAGATGCAACTGAAGCTTTTCTTGGTGTGTAATATAATCCCTAAAATATTGAAGATTTTCATTTTCCCTCTTTATTCATCAGGCTGTTTTACCTTCAACTGGAGTTCAACACCTCTGCAGGTGACTTCTACGAGGCATGGGCAAAACAGGTGGTTGAACCGTCTGTCAACATTATCAAATCATTCTTGCATGAGGATTCAAGCTCTATTCCCAACTCAGAAAAGCTCGACTCAGTACAGACTAAGACGAAGGATGCGAGGGATTGGTGGACTCCATTTGTTTGCGAGGTTAGTAACATTTTAAGTCTCCACATATGCTAGGAATTTAATAAGTTTCAATTATCGATTTAATTGCGAAAGGATTAGAATAAGTTGCAAATTACCTGGGTTGAGACAACCAAAGGAATCATGAACACTATTTTTTCTACTTCTGCTTTTGTTTTTGGATTCAAATTTCAAAGAGATAGATAGAATCAAGATTATAACTAGGGGCGTGGGCTTGATATTCTCTTTCTCGATATAGGCTTGTGGGAATCGGTTCTTCGTGGAGCATATGAGTGGGAACAACATAAACTGGGTCGCGGGAATAAAAAGCGTTTTCTTCATCTTAAGAAGAATTCTTAGAATTCATTCAACTCCATCAGAGGGTAAATATTTAGTAGAGTAACTGAGTAAGAAACAATTGCAGAAATAGCTAGATTTGTAAGGATTAACTTTAGTGTTGAATAAATTTTTATTTATTTATTCCCGGGATCAAATCTAATGATTTTTCTGACAAGATTTTTACTTTTCACTAGGCCAGATTTAGCAAAAATGAATACATATAAGACAAACGTTTGTAAACAACAGATATTATGAATGTATGGTCCAAATTTGGAAATTTGATTCGTTGAATTATTTGTTCATTTTATGCGGATGTTAAGAAACTAAAGACATATTTGTTCATTTTCTGCGGATGTATCCCACCTTGAAGGTCCGATAGAGATTTGGGGGTGGGCCTCGGGTGTCCCAATCAGCATTGACAACGGTGTTTAAGAAGTATTAATTGAACTATTAATATGTTATCTCATATCTCTATCAAAAGCTTTGGACAGTTTCATATAGTTGGTCGACACTGCCTCACGGTAATTTTGTATAGATACATGTTGGTTTTTCTTCTATTACTTTACTAGTTTCGTTCTTATTCTACTATTGTAGATTTAGGTTCTCTCCACCTAATATCTTTAAAATGGAATATCAACGTCTTTGTCATTTACTTTACCATGCGCCCTCAGTGGGTTTCGGTTTCACTATCTTCTACCCACTCTGTAAATCTGTCTGCACTGTCTAGTTGATCTGTCTATTTTTGATCGAATGTTAGAGCATCGCCTATGGGGAGTCTCATTTAGAGACCAACTCTTTCATGATGGAGTACTGGTTTATATAGAGTGAAGCCACTATACCATAGTCTAATCTGCCTATTATCTATACACCTCGTTCGGTTGGGAGAATTGGAAAGCTAGGAATCCAAGGAATTCGATTCAAATCCGAAAAATAACAGGTTTGCACATCTAGCCGAGCGAATTTGGTTTTTTGCCCATCAGTCCATCCCCACTAGTGAGCGGGCATTCATGCTAAGTATCATCTCCTTTCAAACTCATCTCTCTAGAGAAATGCTTTCGATCTCACCCCATCTCTACGTCCAAAGTTCCATTGAAATTTCAACTGAACTTTTTCAGTCTCTTACGAACATCCACACTTTCACTACTATTTAATGCATTCACCGAGAATAAATTTTGGAAACCCTACGATAAATGGGTCTGTGAAATGGGCATAATCAAGAATTTCGCTAGGCACTAATTCTGCACCTGAAGTTGCAGCTAGGCGTTAATGCTCACGATGTTGATGCTGCAAATAGCTATCGGAGGGAATTTGGCTCACTTCGACGATTCCTTAGTCTCTTTTTTGTTTTATTTTTGATCGGACAGCCGGGATTTCTTGGCCTCTTTCCTCATCAAAGATGTTCAATCCGACGCAGCTCCCCTGCCAAAGACACCAAAAGAGCTTACAAAAGTTCATTGTCGACGTTTTATGACCACGACGCATTGTACTATATGCCAGCACTGATTATAAATTTTAGATTTATTTTTTATTTTTTCTTGTTTTGACTATTTTGGACCACTACGGTACGGACAAGGAAGAGAAAGATATTTTTTTTCTTTCTAAATATGAAAATAAAAAAACATTACAAGTGGTTGGATTGGAGTTTCGCAACAAACTTAGCTCCAACACCCTTTTAAATAGTCACCTCTCAACAAACAATTCTTCAACGTTTTTTTATTTTTTTTTCCTTTCTTCTTTTATTGAGAAAGATATCAAGTTCTGTGATTTGAATGGGCCTGGAATACCTAATATACTCTGTCAGACCACTTTTCAAGGGACGGAGATAGTTTTATACAGTACAGATAAATATCCACGCAACCAACTTTTAGGTCGGTAGGCATAGTTGAACTATGATTATCACAGCCACTTGTATAATGTTTTTATTATATACATCAAAACATAATTTGTGTATTCAAAACATTTCTCCTAGATTTCGGGCAACAGTTTAATCAAGAAGGTATAAGATAAGTCTTTTCGGTTCTGCATCTGATGAAACTTCACTATTTGGCGGAGACTAATAATGGAGTTCTTCCACTAACAATAATACACTTTTTTATCTGTCAGCTTGTATTATATAAATTACATGCATAGATTCTAATCGAAATGAATGATTCCCTCTAAATCAATCCTTTTTGTGTGGATGGCACCCTCCTTTTAGAAAATCTACTTGTGCTGCAACTTAGATCATGAGAACTTTAGAGTTCCTCCATAAATTCAGTTCCTAAATCTTCAAACTCAACCAAGTTACTGTGATCTATGGATGATGATGGTAAAGATCTTGATCTAGTTACTTCCCCGGCTTTGTTTTTCTTACCAGTACTGCTCTTTTTCTTCTTCAAAGAGTGACACTTTTTAAGAGCTAAAACAGGTGAAGACCCTTCTTCGAAACCAATATGTTTGATATCTTTCAAAGAATCACTTACACGTTCAGCCGAAAAATTAAGAACGGCCATGGATCCTCTCATTGAAAATGCAGCTTGATCATAAGCTAAAGCAGCTGCTTCGGCACTATCGAATGTTCCAAGCCAAACTCTAACTCCATTTCTGGTAGAATCTCTTATTTCCGCTGCGAATTTCCCCCACGGTCTTCTTCTAACACCTCTATAAGCCTTTTCCTTTGTCTGGATATTCTCTTCTTCTTCTTCTTCTTCTTTAATACAAAGCTTATTTGAAACTATACTACTATCTTCTTCCACTATTTCTTGCTTAATATGATTGGCTTCCGCTAAAACATTAAACAATAACATATCTTCCGAATCGTTTTCATTGAATGGCAACGCTTTTTGATCGGAAATAAATTCATCGTCAACCCACGAAAATTCTTGTTCCGGGGAACCTGTTGTCATCGAAGATGATATGGGTGAGAATTCGAAGAATTGTGATCGAAGAATTGATGAATCTACTTTGCTTTTTTTTTTTTTTTTTTTTTTTTTTTTTCTTTTTTCTTTTGGGTTTTCTTTGTTAGTTTGTGGAATTTGGTTTTAGCCGCTAGTCGACATCTAAATTTGGGATTGGAAAATTTGATAAGATTTATAAGTCAGACCTTTAAGTTATATATTGCCAAAATAATAGGTGAGGATAATAAATTTGATAATAATCGTAATATCGTACTGTCCAAAAATGGAAAGAAAAGTTAAAACTTTAAACTAGCACATAAAAAAAAAAAAAAAAAATCTTAAAGCCTAAAAGATAAGCAAGAGAAAAAGGTTTTTACTGTAGGTTTGTGAGAAAAGAGGATGTTTTATGGGTCATTTGATCTTCGGAAATGTTGAAGGAACAGATGGGATTTTTGCCAGTTATGTCCCGACTCTCGAGTCCGGCAATTCTGTCAGAGTCCAGACCTATATAATTCGGGAAAATTCCATAGATACGTGTATCATCTTTTTTTTTTCTTTTTTATTTTTTGTTGGGATTTTATGTTTCCCCCTAAAAAAATATATTTTTTGTATTATCCTTTTTTAAAATGTTAATAGGTAAAACCCCTTCTCCGTCATAACTGCCGTGACCACTTGGTTAAATGTACATGTGCACTGCACTTGTGTGACATAATAAAAATAAAAATGTTGGAAAATACTAAATCATTAGCCTAAAATAGAAAACCTCAATAGAGATATGTTAATAACCATTGATTCTGTCGTAGACATGTCGTGCAGCTCATGCTCCCATACAGATAAAGAAACTAGGTGGGAGATCCTTTTTCTTCTCCGTCTTCGTGCTCCCAAACGAACAGAAGTAAAAAATTAATTGAAGTTTTGAGTTTGTAATAAGAAAACTAAAAGGTTTAGAAATCAACAGTCCTGATTTTGAAATCTAAAATTGGAGTTGAATATTTGTTTTGTGATGTTGATCTCAATGAAAATTTCAACTTCACAAATCTGCAAAAAAAATCAAATTCTAGGGTTCCTATGAAATTCCAATTTCAAAAAAAAATCGAGTGTCGGTGAAATTTGGCTGAAGAAGCTTTTGAAATTCTAAATTAGCAACACACTGGCGGTACTTTTCTGTTAATACAACTCGCAAACTAGTTGTGGAGTTTCCACAGACAACTGATGCAGAAAGACGTGATTAAAAAGGGTGCTCTTGCTGTGTATTAATTCTACACCATTATTAATGACGGATCTGTTTCTTTCATGGTGAAGAAGAGGGTATTGAAAGAGTATTTAGGGCATGTATAATCATCTAACGGCATGGTAGGATAGAAAAGCGATTTTAAGAATTTTTTTAATGAATTTAGCAGATAAGAATTTTAGCCGGAGACGGAGAAGAAAGATGAGAATTTTGGTCTGTTCTTGATCTAGATCGAAGACGGAGAAGGTGACTCAGGGTTTTTCAAATTTATCATTTTATTATGTCACACACGTGTATTACACGTGGTCACTTAATTGGGTGGTCACGGCAGTTAGGACGGAGAGGGGTTTTACCTATTAGCAATTTAAAAAGGGGTAATGCAAAATAAGTATCTTTTTTTGAGAGGGAAACTAAAAATCCTTTTTTTTTGTAAATAAGATATTGCATAGAACAACTAAGACTCAAAATGAGTCACAGTTACAAAAGAAGTAGAGCCATCTAATCTGGGATGTTGGGAGTTCCTAATATTAGATTTATCTACCAGAAGTTGGTTTCTACTACAAATTGGAGGATAAACTCCTCATTCAATACTTAAATTTAAAGGCCTAACATGTTTTGCCAAAATGTCAGCTACTTGGTTACCTAGTCTAGGAATGAAAGAGAAACCCAAAAATTTGTCACAAGACTGAGCTATTCTGTTAGCCTCCTTGATACAAGCTTTAGCTTTCCAGGAAATGTCTACATTTTTGCCATTTATGTAGTTGATGATACTCTCACAGTCTCCTTCTATGCTGAAGTTCTGAAGTTGCTTTTCTTTAGCCCAAATTGCCGCCTGTAGAGTTCTTATAGCCTCTGCCTCTTGTGGATCTGAACTTGTTGCTTTCCCTGCTCTTCCTCCTTCATTATCTCCTGTATCATTTCTCAAGATGAAAGCATAAGTAGATGGTAATAAATCAGAGATCCAAGTAGCATCTACATTGATTTTTAGAGTGTCTTTATTTGGAGCTTTCCAAATAGGAGTAGAGTTCTTCTTTCCAGTATGTTTTTTCTTAGAGGTTTTTTGTTTTCCTGTGGACCAGAATTCTATGTGCCTTTGTATTTCTATGGCTAAAGTATTAGAATTCTTAGTTTTGTGCTCAAAAATTCTGTCACACCTTTCTTTCCATATAAACCACATCTTGGTAAGCAATAATTCAATAGAAATGTCAATCCTAGGACTAGACATCCATTTTTTACAACTATCTAGAATAGAATCTGAAATATCTATATTGAGATTGACAGGGTTAGGAGAAGAAATCCATACAGACTGGGCATAAAGGCAATGGAAAAGGAGATGCTCAGTTGTTTCTATTTCAGTCTTACACATAGTACAGAAGGGATTAACATCTTTAACTTTACCAAAGAGTTTAGCATTTGTGGGAAGAGCATTTTGTAGGCATTTCCAAAGGAAAAGCTTAATTCTTTCAGAGATATTAAGCTTCCACAAAGATTTCCATAAAGATTCTGGCAAGGACAGACTTGTTATATCCGTTCCGCTCTCGTTCAATTTCTCATACATGGATTTGACAATAAATTTACCAGAGATTGTTAAAGACCAGTGTATTTGATCCTTTCTGAGCTCATGGTTAACGTCTTTGAATAGATATATATAACTAATTTTGTGCACAATATCAGCAGGGAAAATCGAAGCAAGTAAGGAGATATTCCAAGTGCCTGTTTCAATGTTAATTAAATCTGAGACTCTAACCAAGTGATTGTTACTAGAATTATTAAAGTGTTGTAAGGTTCCTTGTAATTCTGGTATCCAATTATCCTTCCAAATGTTAATCTCCTACCCGTTTCCTACTTCCCAGATGCTGTATTTTTGTACCAAATCTAATCCTTATCTAATGCAATTCCAGGTCCAAGATCCTTTAGTAGAATATTTAGTTCTAAGTGGTGATTTGTTTCTAAAATACTTAGTCCCCATAGTTTTTACCCATAGAGCATCTGGTTCTTTCAACATTCTCCATGCTAACTTTGCGAGCATTGCAAGATTGAATTTCCTGGCATCTTTAAAACCTAAACCTCCTTTAAGAATTGGTTTATAAAGAGATGGTCATGCCTTAGGGTAATATCCTTTACCACCAGCATCCTTACCCCACCAAAAATCTCTTTGAATAGCATCTATTTTATTTGTTATTTTCTTTGGCAAATGAAAGCACCCTATGAGATAAGATGGTATACTAGATAAAACTGCTTTATTCAGAACTGCTCTACAGGGTTGAACCAGAACTGAAAAAGTAGGGGTACAACAACCTCACCCAATAATTCGCTTAGCAATCTGTATGGACTAACTCCAAGATACTTTTAAGAGAATCAACTAGACAGTCAGACTCAATCTTAATAAAACTATATCAAAGAGTTATAATTTCTCGATTCAATCCTTACTCAAGCAAATAGAAATCTGCGAGTCTAATTGAATATAAGAGAAATTAACTTGAACGGTACCAAAGACCAGTGTTCAAGTATCAATCAACAACCAAAGGTCGGATTTCCCAATTGATTGATTCAACACACAACCTGTGATATTTCAATTATATAACAAAATATAATGCGGAAAAGAAATAACACAGACACACAAAGTTTTGTTAACGAGGAAATCGCAAATGCAGAAAACCCCCGGGACCTAGTCCATATCGAACACACACTGTATTAAGCCGCTACAGACACTAGCCTACTACAAACTAACTTCGGTCTGGACTGTAGTTGAACCCCAATCAATCTAACACTGATCCAAGGTACAGTTGCACTCATTGCGTCTCTGATCCCAACAGAATACTACACACTTGATTCCCTTAGATGATCTCACCCACAACTAAGTGTTGCTACGACCCAAAGTCGAAGACTTTAATAAACAAATCTGTCTCATACAGAAAAGTCTACAAGAATAGATAAATCTGTCTCCCACAGAAATACCTACAAGTTTTTGTTCCGTCTTTTGATAAATCATGGTGAACAGGAACCAATCGATAACCCGAACTTATATTCCCGAAGAACAGCCTAGAATTATCAATCACCTCATAATAATCTAAATCATATGATGGCGAAACTAGATATAGTGGAATCACAAACGATGAGACGAAGATGTTTGTGATTTCATGTATCTTTCTTATCGGAGAAATTAATCTCGAGTCAATTATTTCAATTGTACTCAATACGATAGAATAAGGCAAGATCAGATCAAGCAACTACAGAGAAAATAGTTGGGTCTGGCTTCACAATCTCAATGAAGTCTTCAAGTCGTTAACCTAAAGGGCCTCGATAGAAACCTAAGGTTAAAGGAGAATCGACTCTAGATTATACAACTAGTATCACACAGGAGGTGTGGGGATTAACTTTCCAAGTTGCTAGAGTTCTCCTTTATATAGTCTCCAAATCAGGGTTTGCAATCTAAGTTACCTTGGTAACAAAACATTCAATATTCACCGTTAGATGAAAACCTGATTAGATTCAAGCTAATATATTTCAACCGTTAGATCGAACTTAGCTTGTTATACACAAATGAAATATACGTAATTTAGGTTTGTGTAACCGTACCTAAACATGTACAAGTCGTTGGTTCAACAGTAGTTAACCAAGTGGTTAGCCATATGAGCACTTTCATATCAACCTTATTCATCTTCACCATAACTAGTTCAAATGACTCAAATGAACTAGTTGAAGAGTTGTTCAATTGCTTAGATCTCATAGAAGTATACAAGACATAATCGAAGCAAAATTGGTTTTGATTCACTCGAATCGATTCATGAACTTTATAGCCACGGTTTACAAATATGCATTCCTTAGTTTATTTAAATTTAAGTTCACGAATAAACAGAAAGTAACACACTTAAGTATGCATACGGGTATGCGTACTTAAGTAACCAGATTTGATTTTTTTTTAGTTTCCAAACTCAGCAGAAGTTCACGGATGTGAACTTTCCGCCAGTATGCGTACAAGTACGCATACTTAGGTAACCGGATTGAGTTGGTTTTGATTTCCAAACTCAGCAGAAATTCACGGACGTGAACTTCCACCAGTATGCATACGGGTACAAATACTTACCCAGTCTCCATCAACCATTTAGTACACACACAAGTATGCATACATTTGGTTCCCGGTTTTGCACTTATACACTAATGCACGAACACATTATATGCTTATATACAAAGATGGTTACATGTCCTAAACTCTTTATTTCAATCATTGAAACATTCTTAGAGGATGTTAAATATAGGTTATTCACACACTATTTTTTATCAAAGCAATTTTCAAGATATTGAAATAATCAACATGAATTTCGTCACTTGTAAAGATGAACTTGGCCAAAGTGAAAGCTTACCAACACATATTTCGAGAGCGAGATAAACTCGGCTTGAAATAGCAAATGTGTAAAATCGAAGTCTAAATAGCAATACGACTTTTTTCTCAAGATAGGAGATAGAGTTGATAGACTTTTTGAGTGATAGATAAGTTCAAGTCTCCACATACCTTTTAGACGATGAAGTTCCACCAGTTCCTTGAGTAGTTCTTCGTCTTTGTATGATAAACGCCGTGGAATCTAGAACTCAACTACACTTTCTATCCTAGTCCGAGACTTAGCTATAAGTAGACTAGAAATCAAGACTTATAGTTTTGACAACTAAACTTGACAACAAGCTTGAGATAGCAACTCTTGCGAGTTCGACCGAGCAGTGCTCTAACAATCTCCCCGTTTGTCAATTTTAGTGAAAAAACTATCAATACATATGGAATACAAAAAATAAACTTTGCATCTTCTCTTCCACATGCATGATCTCCTTGGTTCTTCAACATTACTCGAAATCTTCGTCACTTCCAAGTACTCCAATGATTCCAAAGGTTGTAAGTTCAGCATCATCGTTGTTGAAAATCCGTAGCCATAACAATGAGAAAACAAAAGCTCTCAATCATTGTTACATAGTGTCATAGTATTATTACACAGCATCATAGTTCAATTGTATCACAACTTTGATAACAATACTATGGTGATATGTATCACTCCCCATTAGTCAATACTCCGTCTCACATGGAAACCACTCCCCCTTATATAATGATCCGAAAACCATATGTATTTGTAGTGTGAACTACACATTAATTCTCCCCCTTTTTGTCAATAAAATTGGCAAAGGTACGCAAACTAGTGGGATCCTTATGAAATTTCCATAGAGACATTTCATGACCAAAAGACAGCACATATCAACTTTTTAGTTGCAATCATATAGCCGAAACTAAATGCATTCATCAAGGAGTTTATAAAGATACAAGATAACCCCTATAATATTCCACAGCCACACTCCCCACAAAGATTTGGCAATAAAGCACAAGTTCAAATAAGAACTCTCCCCCGTATAATGTCATTCCCGAAAGAACAACAAGAGCGACCTTACTTTAACAAGAAAAGAAGGATTTCTTTGGACAACAAATCATATAAGAATATGAAATTGTATCCAAAATACTCAATTGAATTAACCACAAGTGAACCCATGATTAATTCAACCGGAATACTCAACTAAATTAACAACAAGAGATCCCATGATTAATCCAAATGGAAATTCTGAACATAAGAGAACTTACGGAGCCACACAGTATATTAAAAGATATGGATCAGGGAAGATCAATACTACAGAATAGACAAAAATTCATTCTATCTTTCATCATTATTTGCACAATGACATATAATAGACTTAATCTTTGTAAACAAAAGCTCATCCTTTCTTCCATCAATATTTGCATAATGACATAAAAGGCTTAACTTTTGTTTTTGTCAAAAGTTCATTCATTCTTTTATCAATACTTGCATATCGACGTACGAAAGACTTAACTTTTGACCATGTATGGGACAATCATAGTTCATGGACGCAAACACCCATATCCCATAACAAATTGCAATATATAAAACCATAAAGATTAATACTGCAAAAATCATCTTCCAAACAAACTTTAAAATTTAAACAAATAAATCTAAAAACATTGAAGATGAAAATCGTTGGACATAGCTATGTGTAATCACAATAATGGTATTCCAAACTCTAGTTATTCTTCTTAAAAACACAAGAATAAAATTCTCATAAGAAGCTTTCTAGACATCAAGACAAACTCGTAATGCACATATAAGATGGTTTGTCCTTAGTGGGTAGAATCAATCTTTTTCGCACGGATTTACACCAAGAATAGCTACCAAAGGCATATAAAAAGATTTTCTTAAAAAAGAAGAACATACAAAGTCATTAATGACCATGCACCATAGTTCACATAAGATGATTGTGAACATTCAAGAATCACATAGCAATGTGTACTACTGCCCATTCTTGAACTTCCTTCTTTGTGATTCACCAACTACATTCTTGTAAAAGATACAAATGAGCTTATAAGAGTGGTACTCCAATAATCCAAGTGCCCAAGTCCAAGAGAAGTGGAACAAGTGCGACGAAACGGAGCAAAACACTCAAAAACAAGAGATGTGACGAATACCAATCTTAACTCATCCAAATTATAAAATTATCATCTCCATTTTGAAGATAATTCAAATAGAAAGAGAATGCAAAAATAATGAGATCATTCCGAGTTCGGACGAAGAAGATACGGCCAAAACAGGTTTACTGAATATCGACGTCTACAGGCAAGTATGCATACGGGTTTGCAAACGAATTTTCATGACATGGAGCAGTATGCAAACGGGTATGCATACTAAATTCCATGGATTTTGATTTTAAATGATGGTATGCATACCTTGTATGTGTACCATGAGGTCCAAACATCCTGAACTAATATTTTCAAACCTAAACACTTAAGAACCTTAAACACAGATCAAGTTAGGTAGAAATGAACGATAAGCAAGGTACATGGTTCATTATAAAAACACAAATCTTGCTCAAGTTTATAGACATACCTTTTTAGAAGAATCCAGTCGAATTCTACAGTCTTACCGAACATAATCTGTGTGCCCCTATTTTCGTGCTTCCCTCACCATATACATAGCAGGGCATTCCTTGGTGAGGATGCACTTACAACACAATCAAGTTGTGTTGAGGTGAAAACTGTCTTGCTCACCACAAGTGACTTTTGGATTATCATGAAATAGATCGCATTTAGAACCTTTCACATCCAAATCCATTTTTTAAAGAACTTTTTAAGTCCAACATCATGGATACTGCCTTCTCCATAGTCATGGAATTTTCTGGGAGATCATTCCTTTTCACACTCAAAACATCATTGACTTTCTTTGGTATCCACTTCTGAGTGCGTTTAGGAACAACATGAACCTTCTTCCCATTAATCTCTTCTAGAATTCTTTGAAGAGAATTGGATTGACTATTCTTTTGCAAGTTAGTCTTTCTCCAATTGGGAGCATCGGATCTTGTCTTCGTATTCACGAAGTTATCCTTTTGATAACCATTATGATTGTGAAAAGGATTCGTATGACGTTTATAGGAAAATATAGGTTTATTACAACACTGATTCCTTTGCCTAAAGGTTGGACAGTTACAACCTGTAACATTAAGAGGATTAGTTTTAACATGTGATCTTGGTTTCACAACTTCTTGTGATGCCCAAACAAGAACATCATGAAGTTTCTCATTCCTTATACGGAAACGACATCTCCTTTCCAGGTGACCTTTATTTCCGCAATAGTGGTAAACATAAGGAATGTTCTTACCTCGATCCATGTGTGCTGACTTTGGAGGTTGATATACTTTGCTCTTCCGAACCTTAACTGCTGGTGAAGGTGTTTAAATTTTTCCATCAGTGGAAACCTTTTGTTGAGAAGTATCACTAGCCTTGACAAATTTTTCCTCTTTGCTAATACTTGGAGCATCTATTCCCTTATATCCCAATCCTCGTGTATCACGATGATTTTTACTTGCTCCTAGCATAGTGGTTAATTTGATTGAACTAGTATTGAACTTTTTCAAGTCATCTTCCAACATCTTGATTTTATCAAGAGCAGCAGCTAAATCAGCCTCAAGGCGTTTTTATCGAGCGAGATAAGCGCTTTCTCTGTCATCAAAACCTGTTTGCTGGGAGTTAATCCTTGCTTCAGATTCTGTAAGTTTCCCTTCCAACAAAAAATACTTTTGATAAAGATTATCACATTCAAGTGACTTTATACGTAGGTTTTCCTCAGAATCCTTGAGGATCGATTCGTTAGAACGATTTGAAACATAAACACCTGCGTAATATCTTGCCTATCGGAGAAATTAATATCGAGTCAATTATTTCAATTGTACTCAATACGATAGAATCGGGCAAGATCAAATCACACAACTACATCGAAAATAGTTGGGCCTGGCTTCACAATCCCAATGAACTCTTCAAGTCGTTTACCTATAGGGTCTCGATAGAAACCTAAGGATAAAGGAGAACCAACTCTATATTATACAACTAGTATCACACAGGAGGTGTGGGGATTAACTTTCCCAGTTGCTAGAGTTCTCCTTTATGTAGTCTCCAAATCTGGGTTTGCAATCTAAGTTACCTTGGTAACAAAGCATTCAATATTCACCGTTAGATGAAAACCTGATTAGATTCAAACTAATATATTTCAACCATTAGATCGAACTTAGCTTGTTATACACAAATGAAATATACGTCATTTAGGTTTGTGTAACCGTACCTAAACGTGTACAAGTCGTTGGTTCAGCAGTAGTTAACCAAATGGTTAGCCATATGAGCACTTTCATATCAACCTTATTCATCTTAACCATAACTAGTTCAAATGACTCAAATGAACTAGTTGAAGAGTTTTTCAATTGCTTAGATCTCATAGAAGTATACAAGACACAATCGAAGAAAAATTGGTTTTGATTCACTCGAATCGATTCATGAACTTTATAGCCACGGTTTGCAAATATGCATTCCTTAGTTTATATAAATTTATGTTCACGAATAAACCAATTTTAGAAAGTAACACACTTAAGTATGTGTACGGGTATGCGTACTTAAGTAACCGGATTTGAGTTTTTTTTAGTTTCCAAACTCAACAGAAATTTACGGACGTGAAATTTCCGCCAGTATGCGTATGGGTACGCATACTTAGGTAAACAGATTGAGTTGGTTTTGATTTCCAAACTTAGCAGAAATTCACGGACGTGAACTTCCGCCAGTATGCATACAGGTACGCATATTTACCCAGTCTCCATCAATCATTTAGTACACACACAAGTATGCATACATTTGGTTCCCGGTTTTTGACTTATACACTAATGCACGAACACATTATATGCTTATATCAAAAGATGGTTACATGTTCTAAAATCTTTATTTCAATCATTGAAACATTCTTAGAGGATTTTAAATATAGGTTATTCATACACTATTTTTCATCAAAACAATTTTCAAGATATTAAAATAATCGACATGACTTTCGTCACTTGTAAAGATAAACTTGGACAAAGCGAAAGATGACCAACACATATTTCGAGAGCGAGATAAACTCGGTTTGAAATAGAAAATGTGTATAATCGAAGTCTATATAGCAATACGACTTTTGTCTCAAGATAGGAGATAGAGTAGATAAACTTTTTGAGTGATAGATAAGTTCAAGTCTCCACATACCTTTTAGTCGATGAAGTTCTACAGTTCCTTGAGTAGTTCTTCGTCTTTGTATGATGAACGTCGTGGAGTCTAGAGCTCAACTACACTTTATATTCTTGTCCGATACTTAGCTATATATAGACTAGAAATCAAGACTTATAGTTTTTGCAACTAAACTTGACAACAAGCTCGAGATAGCAACGTTTGTGAGTTCGACCGAGCAGTGCTCTAACAAGAACTAAACTTTTCCATCCCTTTGACTTGGATTCCATTATTTCCAGAATGGGGGTAAAGGTTTTGATTTTTGATCTTTCTATGAAAAGGGGGGTTCCTAAATAAGGGTCTCTAAGGTTCATATGTTTAATCTTTAACATTTTTGACATCATCCTTTGATGTTTTGGTTCAACTTTCCTACTAAAAAACACTCCAGATTTTTCAAAGTTAATCAATTGTCCTGAAGCATTTCTAAAGATTGATATAGTGTTCAATAAGTTTCTACATTCTAGCAGATCAGCTTTAACAAAGAGTAAACAATCGTCAGCCAAGAAAAGATGTGATATTGGTTTACTTTTAGGTGTGATCTTAACTCCATGTAAGGTTTTATTTTTTTCCTGAGCTAGAAGAATCCTAGAGAAGATCTCCATACATATTATAAAGAGGTATGACGATAAGGGATCCCCTTGGCGCAAGCCTCTAGAAGGGTTAAAAGCTTCACCAGGCGTCTTGAAAAGACGAGGGTACCCAAATATACCTCAATCTAAAACTTTTCCACCTATAAGTCCTTTCTCCGAAAGTGATTGTCTATGGACTGAGTCGAGACAATACAACTAATCGGTTCACACTTCATGTGATCGTCTATGGATACGAGATCGAGACAATACGACAACAAGACAACTTATGTGATTGACTATGGATACAAGATCGAGACAATACAACACCGAAGTATGTTTACTTAATAATAGGTTCGTACTTAACCAAACACAATAGGATTGCTATCAAGTAAATAGGAATTAACGTTTGTGTATTTTACTTCTAATTATAATAAAACAATTATAATTTCAGAAATAAAAAAGTAAAAGACACATCAAGATTTTGTTAACGAGGAAACCGCAAATGCAGAAAAACCCTGAGACCTAGTCCAGAATTGAATACTCTCATAATTAAGCCGCTATACAAAATCTAAACCAACTTCGTATAGTTGAGACCAAGCAACTAAACCTATAGTTCACCTAGTACCCTCAGTATCCCTGTGCCTCCAACTTGTAATAAGTCACGCACTTGGAACAATTCCTTTGGTTCGTATTCCAAAAAGTAAAGGAACAACAAATCTGTTCGGTAACAACTCTTTTAAAACAAAGTGATATGAGTTTCACAAAAGGCTCTTCCGTTTATCCCAATAAACTCCTTTGTCAGGTTCTTAGATCTATCTCTTCAACAACTACCAAAGTAATTGTTTTAGACTATGCAATCAATACTTTGAATCACAAAGAATTGTATTGATGCCGATCTACTCAACTAACCAATTAAGATTATCACAAAGATAAACCGATTATAGTTGGATCCCCAACCGATCAAGTTTTGTGCACACCAAAGATTATGAACTCAAATAAGAAATCTTCTTTGTCTTCAAATCTTCTTAGATCTTCAATAAACACCTGCACACAAACAACTTGAATCTCTTGTGATCAATCACACACAGAACGAAGTCTGTTAACAATGGATTATCACAAGACGTCTTTAGATCTACAAACAGAACTGAAGATCCCCGTCGATACTTCGATCTAGTTTGAGTGAATCTTATATCAGAAGAGAAGATTCTCAAGCATAAACAAACTAGGTGCAATCAAAGTTCAACAACCGTTAGTCAATCAAATCAATCGAAAACTAATAATAAACCGCAATTATCTAGTTTCCCACCAACGGTACTCGTAGAGCTTCCCAATCCCAAAGAAGTCTTTAAAACGAGCGGTCGTAAGAGATTTCTCCTAATTAGGGTACTTTCCTCTCCGAATAGACGGCTCAACCAGTAACAACACAACTAGGTAGTTTTGCTGGCTCTGAGGATTAGTTTGTTTGAAATGCAAACTTCAATATTTATAGACCAAGGAAGTTTGGACACCAAGGAATTTCCAAAACTGAATATTCTCAAAGATATGCAATAAACACAAAAATCGGTTTTCATAATTCCTGGAAATGCTCTGTCCAAATATTGACCGAAATCTCATTAGAAAATCTCCAATTAGTAAATGCACATTACTAATTTTTATTTTCTAAAGATATGCATTTAATTGCTGGAAATTAAAAGCATATAAAAACTAAAAACCTTAATTAAAAGATTCTCAATTTATTTCGATCTGGGATTCTCCTTTAGCTATTAAGGAATATATTTGAACAATAAAAGATAAGAGTTACTGCACATGTTCAAAGTATGTCGACATCTTTACTTTGTAAATCCTTTTTCATATTTACAATCTTGGAACCGATTTGCCACACTTCCAAACAAGTTTAGAATTGGTTCATCTGACTTCCAAGAACTATGTGATTGATTATCCTATCAAATCACCAATCATGGGTTTCACGGTTCTACCAATACAAGTTTCGGTTCTACCTCCATGTGGGTACTAAGATTAGTCGCGCTAGTTACCAAAGGTTGGTTGACTAGGTACTAGCTAGGATCGGTTACCACATATTTATGGTATAATCTTGTATTCGGTTGCACAAGTCATAGGATCGGTTCCCCAATTACTAAAAACTTGTTTTACCTCTTACAAGGATCGATTCTCTCTTGTGATCGGTTGCACCTCTTTCTAGGATCGGTTCCTCAATGTCTAGAGTTGGTCATACCAATTACAATAAATCGATCATACCATCTCAGGTGATTACTTAAGATCGGTTTCACTAATAAAAGTCATACCAATACAAAAGTCAGGCATTGTGAATAGTTTTACAAAGATACATAAACAAGTTACGAGCGGTTATACTAAACACACATATTGGTAATCCAAAGATTTGCAATAAATAACAATACCAATAAGCCTAGCGATTTCCCTTTCGATTCACAAAACGAGTTTATGAATGTACTTCCTTTAAACGAATTTAAAACATTGTTTCCTAGGACGAAATCTTCACCCATACCCATACATAATCTCAATAACATTCATACGATTATGTCGATGTCTTATATACGAAGTTTAAAAGATAGACGTTATACTTCGTATTGTAATTCCTTAATACTATGTCTAACTAGAGTATAATCATTCACAGCTTCGCAGTTATGTTTTCAATATGCACGACTTGAAAGATACGTTAGGAATGAAATAGTTCAACTCAAATATTACTAACCTCAAGTGGAAGGATGATGTCGTCGTTGTATCTCTTTACTTCTTCACATTCTTCAAGTCTTCACGTAATAATTGTAAGTCTCATATCCTAGTAACTTTCTAGCTAACCTATACGAAGTTGACTCTAGTAAATAATCAAGCGACTCTTTAAATGAGTTTTGATTCACAAAAATCTGACAACCAAACTTGACATACCAACGCTTGGTGGGTTCAACCGAGCTATGCTCTAACAATCTCCCCCTTTGTTAATTTTAGTGACAAAACTCTTACATCATATGGATAAACAAATTACAAGAATTCATTACACATACGCTTGATTCCAAGTTTCAACAGCACAATAACCTGTATACATTCAATCCATAAATGTCGTTGTTGACATTATAATAACAAAGCTAATACTCCCCCTAAAGGTAAGATAGGTAGATTTTTAATCCGCACGTCTTTGTTATTCCCTTTGTAGTTAAGATAACCACAAGTATCAATATGATATGTTACTCCCCCTCAGTCTATGCTTTACTCTTTCGTTAGATAAAACGTTTAAGCACCATTGTCCTTTCCTTAGTGATACCAAATCACTTGTTTACTCCATATATTTCTCCCCCTTTTTGTCACAAAATGACAAAGGTAGACTTGCAAAACCTATAAGAGTTAAGCACGAGGGTTCCACACACCATTTTAGACAACCAATATCAAAACCGAAACTACAAAGTAATTTTGTTTTGATATGTTACCAAGGAAACAATTGCCCGAAGAAATTTTCCCTAATAGTTTAGCAAATCAAAAATTGACTAAGCACCTTAGTTCTTTTGCTAAACAGATTGTACAAATACAATCGCTTGTTCGATAAGACCAAAATAAAGATCAGAATTAACTCTATTTTTCTCATCAGGTTCTAATTATTCAAATAATAACTTAGACCTCCTACTTTTAAACAAGACAAGTACTAGGTTAGTTAACTAGCATTTCTTGTTAAGGCATTCGATTAGACTTGAATAACCGAAACCTCTACTTTGATAAGTCTAACTAAGATCAGAATTAACTTAGTTTCTCTTATCCGGAATCGAATTGGACTAAACAATTTATCCCGAAAACCTTTTTGTTAAGCCATAAACAATTCATACAAACAAAATAAATCAACTTGCATAATTATTTACCTCAACCGGAAGCAATTGAAACAAACATAGACATTATAGTACCACAATTGCACCGAAATTTTGTAAGCCTAAACAATTGATACCAAACCATAAAGCAAGATAACAATAGTTTTTCTTAACCAGAAACAATTGAATCACACACACATCCATACACAAATAATGGAATAAACATCAATTGTACCGAAATTTTGTTAAGCAAAAGCAATAAATATATGCAATAAAATCAGGCTTTTCTTAAACAGAAAAACGATTAACTAACAAATTCGTTACCTCAAGCTCCGCATCCTCTTCTCCCAAGAAAGATATATCATTAAGCGCAAGTTCACATAAAACTCTCCCCCGTTGTGTTGTCATCCTATCGCAAGACAAAAGAACAATAACAAAGAGCTACCTTTGCCAAAGAAAGGTTGAAAACCGGTTTTAACTAATGCAATGCAAAAGTTGAAACCCCGAAACACATATGCTTTTATGCTAAACCAAACGATTCAACATAATGTGACTTTTTCACACATGAGTTTCAATCAGAACCCCTTATGATCCTTTGATAAAGCCTACCAACATGAGATAGAACTCAATCCCGCTAAATCGAAAAGTCACCCAAACCATAAGGGTTCACACCATATGAGATCGAATAATAAGGTTATGAAAACCGAATTCAAACATCCCATAAACATACATAGCAATAATTTTAATAGAGATTTAAACCAAAAGAAGTACGGATAGACTGCATTGAAAGCATAAAGCATCTTACTATTACACAAAGGTCCTTATCAAGCATAAAACATTAAAGATTGCTTACCAGACAAACCTACAGTAATATACATAATATTATACAATAACAGTTGTAGAAGCTAATCTTAGATGTCCAAGTAAGTATCTTCTTCTGAAGAAGTATCTTGATACTTGTCTGAAATGCCACTCAAGGCTTCAGTAAGATCTGGATAGATGTTTGTAGTATGATCAATCAGTTCGACAATGCAGTCATTCTTCCTCTGTAGTCTTCTCTTAATAGTTTGTGGATCTCCTTCAACTCTTATAGGATGAGGAGCATTGAAAACTTTTCCTCTCATTTTGTTGAGAATTCCTTCTCCTAATTTCTTTGGAATTTTTTCCCTGGCGTTTGGCCAGAAGATTCCAAAGGAGCTGCATATTCTTGTAATCAAACGAGCAAAGCTAGGAGTTCTTCTTTTACCTCTTCGAATTGTGATCATTTGTCTGATCATTAAACCACAGAAATCAAATATTCTGATTCCACTGACAAGATGATATACAAGTTCAACAACATCTCTAGTCCATTTAGTCTTATGCATATGGCTAGGACACAGGTTTACACAAGCTAGTTTTCCAAAAACTTTGAGATGAAATTCAATATTGTGAATAAGAAAGGAACTACCTGACCACGCTCCACCAATTACTAATGAGATAGTATTGTTGTCAACTCTATACCTTTCATCCGAACATGGTAAGAATGTATTTATGTAGGGATAGAGAATTAATTCCGAAATCACTTGTTTGTTAACCTCAAACGATTTTGTACCAATAATAGTGCGAAAAGTACATCCTTCAAAGTTCATTTCATGCATATTAGCATAAAATAGCTTCACAAGGTCCGGAGTAGACTTGAAAGAGCTTTCATGAATGATACCCCATTCACGATTTTTCACAAAATTCATATATTTCATATCCGAAACTTTGACAAATATCATTTCCATAATGGGTTCTTTGATTGAACCGAATTTCATAAGACATTCATCATTCACAAAATAATTTTGAGAGCCAACATCATAGGTAAGACTAGGCATGTTTTCGTAATTGATATTCAAGGTTGAGTAGAGCATGGAATTTCTATTTGAGCCTTCTCCTCTAACAAAGTTTCTACTACTCCTACCTCTATTTGCCATTTAATCAACAAGAAGAGTGAAAACCACTTACAATTGATAGAACTTGTAGAGTATTGAATCTCCTTGTTTGGGATGAGTTGGAGCGAATTGAGGGGAACCCTTAGTCCTTATTGAATTCTAGGATTGATTGATACAATTTTTTCTTGTTGAATCGATCATGCAAAAATCACAAGAAGAAAGATTTCGAACCCTTGTGAACTGTTGGGTTTTCTTTGAAACCGAAGAAGGTAGAGAAGGAGAGAAACACATCCTTCTTTGTTTTTATCACCCAAACTATTTTGTATTAGGACTTGGATCTGGGCCCAAATATGACCGAACCATGAGCACCGAAAATTGGCTAGAGGCAACCAATTATGGGTTTTTTGATAAACCTCGAGTTGTTCAAGACTTGGTGAACTTATCATTTTAGATATTGACATGAGATTATCAGTCAATATTACTTTATCTGTTTTGGACAGATCAAAACAACTTCTTGTATCATCATTGACATCTGCCACATCATAATCTTCAAGAAGTAATTCTTTAGAAGAATTAAAAATATTTTCATGAGAGATATCAGTTTCTTCAGAGGTATAATTAATCAAGTACTCATGGATGAGATGATTTCCTTTAGAATTATTAGTTTCCTTTGAGTTGTCCATCTCTTTGAGAAACTCATCAACCTCATTTTGAACTCTACTAGAATCTTCAAGGATCTTGAGTGTTTTAGATAGTGACTCATCTTCCTTTTGTTCATATATCTCAATCTCATTTTTTAAGTAAGAAAGTTGCCTTTCCATTTCAAAAAATTCTGATAATTTTATGTTGATTTTGCTAGAAGCATCTTCTGTGAGACTAAGATATAACCGACATTCGTCGAATGTCAAAAAAAAATTGGACCGAAGGGAGTCTACAATTTCAATGTTTGACTTTGATTCAAACAGCTTTGAGTCTACTGATTCTGCTAAAACGTTAACTGAATCATTCATAAGATTCATTTTCTTATAGGTTGGATCCCACCAAACACAGATTGTTATATCTTTTCGTGTTTGCCTGCTCTGATACCAATTGAAAAGCCGAGGGTACCAAAATATACCTCAATCTAAAACTTTTCCACCTATAAGTCCTTTCTCCAAAAGTGATTGTCTATGGACTGAGTCGAGACAATACAACTAATCGGTTCACACTTCGTGTGATCGTCTATGGATACGAGATCGAGACAATACGATAACAAGACAACTTGTGTGATTGACTATGGATACAAGATCAAGACAATACAACACCGAAGTATGTTTACTTAATAATAGATTCGGACTTAACAAAACACAATAGGATTGTTATCAAGTAAATAGGAATTAACGTTTATGTATTTTACTTCTAATTATAATTAAACAATTATAATTGCGGAAATAGAAAAGTAAAAGAAACAGCAAGATTTTTTTAACGAGGAAACCGCAAATGCAGAAAACCCCCAGGACCTAGTCCAGAATTGAATACTTTCAGAATTCAACCGCTATACAAAATCTAAACCAACTTCGTATAGTTGAGACCAAGCAACTAAACCTATAGTTCACCTAGTTCCCTCAGTATCCCTATGCCTCCAACTTGTAATAAGTGACACACTTGGAACAATTCCTTTGGTTAGTATTCCAAAAAGTAAAGGAACAACAAATCTGTTCGATAACAACTCTTTTCAAACTAAATGATATGAGCGTTTATCCCAATAAACTCCTTTGTCAGGTTCTTAGATCTATCTCTTTAACAACTACCAAAGTAATTGTTTTAAACTATGCAATCAATACTTTGAATCACAAAGAATTGTATTGATGCCGATCTACTCAACTAACCAATCAAGATTATCACAAAGATAAACCGATTATAGTTGGATCCCCAACCGATCAAGTTTTGTGCACACCAAAGATTATGAACTCAAAAAAGAAATTTTCTTTGTCTTCAAATCTTCTTAGATCTTTAATAAACACCTGCACACAAACAACTTGAATCTCTTGTGATCAATCACACACAGAACGAAGTCTGTTAACAATGGATTATCACAAGACGTCTTTAGATCTACAAACAGTTCTAAAGATCCCCGTCGATACTTCGATCTAATTTGAGTGAATCTTATATCAGAAGAGAAGATTTTCAAGCATAAACAAACTAGGTGCAATCAAAGTTCAACAACCGTTAGTCAATCAAATCAATCGAAAACTAATAATAAACCGCAATTATCTAGTTTCCCACCAACGGTACTCGTAGAGCTTCCCAATCCCAAAGAAGTCTTTAAAACGAGCGGTCATAAGAGATTTCTCCTAATTAGGGTACTTTCCTCTCCGAATAGACGGCTCAACCAGTAACAACACAACTAGGTAGTTTTGCTGGCTCTGAGGATTAGTTTGCTTGAAATGCAAACTTCAATATTTATAGACAAAGGAAGTTTTGACACCAAGGAATTTCCAAAACCGAATATTCTCAAATATATGCAATAAACGCCAAAATCGGTTTTCATAATTCCTGGAAATGCTCTGTCCAAATATTGACCGAAATCTCAGTAGAAAATCTCCAATTAGTAAATGCACATTACTAATTTTTATTTTCTAAAGATATGCATTTAATTGCTGGAAATTAAAAGCATATAAAAACTAAAAACCTTAATTAAAAGATTCTCAATTTATTTCGATCTGGGATTCTCCTTTAGCTATTAAGGAATATCTTTGAACAATAAAAGATAAGAGTTACTGCACATGTTCAAAGTATGTCGACATCTTTACTTTGTAAATCCTTTTTCATATTTACAATCTTGGAACCGATTTGCCACACTTCCAAACAAGTTTAGAATTGGTTCATCTGACTTCCAAGAACTATGTGATTGATTATCCTATCGAATGTAAAACATTGTTTCCTAGGACGAAATCTTCACCCATACCCATACATAATCACAATAGCATTCATACGATTATGTCGATGTCTTATATACAAAGTTCAAAAGATAGACGTTATACTTCGTATTGTAATTCCTTAATACTATGTCTAACTAGAGTATAATCATTCACAGCTTCGCAGTTATGTTTTCAATATGCACGACTTGAAAGATACGTTAGGAATGAAACAGTTCAAGTCAAATATTACTAACTCAAGTGGAAGGATGATGTCGTCGTTGTAGCTCTTTACTTCTTCACATTCTTCAAGTCTTCACGTAATACTTGTAAGTCTCATATCCTAGTAACTTTCTAGCTAATCTATACGAAGTTGACTCTAGTAAATAATCAAGCGACTCTTTAAATGAGTTTTGATTCACTAACATCTTACAACCAAACTTGACATATCAACGCTTGGTGGGTTCAACCAAGATATGCTCTCACACGTCCCGTTAAGAAGGACCGAGATAGAATTCGTTGAGATACATTGTTCAATCAACTGAGAAACTGCTCCACTAAAACCAAAAGTTTTAAGAGCAGTTAGTAAGAAACTCAAATTAACTCTATCGAAGGCTTTGGACATATCTATTTTAATCCGTAAGCCTCCAGTTCTTGCTTTTTTCTTTTTGAAAGAATGAATGATTTCATGGGCTACGATAATATTATCCGAGATTTGCCTAGAAGAGAGAAAGGAAGATTGAAAGGGTGATATGATATTTTCCAAAGAAGATTTTATTCTATTAGCTAGTAATTTCACTATAACTTTGTAAACTGTGTTACAAAGACCAATAGTTCTAAACTGACTAGGGTTCTTAGGATGTTTGAGCTTTGGTATAAGAAAAAGATGAGTTTTATTTAATTCTGGATTCATTTTCCTTTCTCTGAATTTTTTTTGAATTGTATCTATCACTTGTGCCCCTACTAAATTCCAGTTATGTAAGAAAAAACTTACCGGGAAGCCATCTGGTCCTGGCGATTTATTTGGTTTCATGTTTTTTAAAACTAGATGAATTTCATCCATGGAAAGGATGACCGAAATTCTAGAATTGTCTATAGGTGAAATACTAGAGGGGATATTAGAGAAAATAGGATTGGGTATATCAAATTCAGAAGAGGTTTCAGTAAAAAGATTCTTGAAATAAGAGGTTAAGATATTATCGATTTCTTTCCTATCCTTTATAACAGCATTTTGGTCATTTACTAGGCTCTCTATGGTATTCCATTTTCTTCTTCTTAGGGTTATAGTATGGAAATATTTTGTATTCCTTTCTCATATCTTGATGATGTTATCTTTTGATTGCTGTTTGGCTATAGCTTCCTGAGTGTCATACAGAGTTTCTAGTTCTTTTAATTTCTCTTTTAATTTTTTCTGTTGATGCACAATTGTCCTATCAGATTGAAGTCTTTCAATCTGTTTTAGAAGTTTATTAATCTTTTTATTAGGGAAACCAAAAACATTCTTTTTCCAATCTAATAAGTTTTTCCCTACTTGTATAAGATTTTGTACTAAGCACTTGGATGCATTTTCAGTAGAAGAAGAATTCCATGATTCTTGAATCACTTGAATGCATGACCTTTCCTTTAACCATGTATCATAGAATTTAAACACCCATTCAGCCTTAGTAAGTTGTATATCTAAGATAAGAAAATTAGGACTATGGTCTGAACCTACTGCTACCAAGTGAGTTAAGGAAGCATTTGGAAATTTGATGTGCCATTCTGCATTGAGAACTACTCTGTCTAGTCTTTCCTGTATATTATGCTTACCTTCTCTGTGATTATCCCATGTAAAATCATTTCATGTATATCCTAGATCATAAAGACCAGATCTTTATAATATGTTAGAGTAATTGTCACTATTGGTTTTACAAAAAGGTAATCCTCCTTTTTTTTCTTATTGATCAAAAATCATGTTAAAGTCACCTATTACTATCCAAGGCATCTGTCTCTGTGAAACCTGTATGCTAATCTCTTCTAAGAAGTCCCAAGCTATGTTTCTATTGGTTGGGTAAGGACTACCATAAAAGCAAGTAAGTACCCATTGCTTAGTATCAAAAGAGGTGTTGACAATTATATTAATCATATTTATGTTCCATTGGACAATTTCAAAGTGGAAACCATCAATCCAGGCAACAACTAACCCTCCTGCAGTACCTATTGGATCCACAATATGATAATTCGGGAAAGAGGAGACCAATTTCTTTACTAGAGGTTTTTGATTTTTGGTTTCAGATAGAACAAGGATTTCTGGTTTTTCTCTACTAATCAGATTAGTTAAATGGTTCTGAGTTAGAGGGTTTCTGCATCCTTGCACATTCCAAGCAAGGATCTTCATGGTTTAATTAGGATTTGCCATAGTTTAGAGGGAGTTTAGATAAATCTAGAGCCACTGAGTATAAGATGTAGACCAAAAACAGTCAGAAACAAAGAAGGGAGATGCAAGTTCAGATTAGAGAAATATGACAAGAAATTTAAATTTATGCAATGAATGAGTATTATCTGAATTTGGATGGTTATTTATTCTTTGATTATACTATGTCTAAATGCTCATAAAAAGATTAAACCATAATCAGGAAAAGGAAATTAAAATGAATTTAAGGCTAACAGGATTGAGGCAAATTAAGAAAATAGAGAAAATTAAGAAATTAGAATAGGTTATAAGAAAAGTACCTGTGTCTCCTCCTGTTGCTTTGAAGTGATAAGTTCAGGGAAAGAAATTGGCTGATAAGAACTAGATTGAGCTTGATGTTCTTGAATATTTGACTCATATTGATCGATTTCTGATGGAATGGTACAATGCCGTTCGAAAGATGAAGAAGAAAGAAAATCAGAAATTGAAATTTTGAAAGAAGATTTTGGCTCAGTTAATGGGGTTTGAAAAGATGATGCAATGCATATGTTATTATCATGAATTTGAGGAGAATGATTCACAGAGGCATTAAGGGATGAAGGAGAAATTAGGGATTCGAAAGAATCCTTAACGTCATCAGAAGAAGAAAAAGAAAGCTTTCTGTTAACCAAAGGTAAAGGGGCACTGGCCTAGCTGGAGAACCAATACACTGAACCGGGTTAGGGATATCCTGGAGCAGGCCCAACTCAAGATGAATAACCGATTCTGGTACAGACTCAGCCAAAACTCGGAAAGTTTCCGAGTTAGCAGATCGGAACGAGTCATCATCAGAAGAAGGTAAAGAAATAAAGTTCTAAGGATAATTGAAAGGGAAGGTTCTTTTTCCTAAAACTGATGATGATGCTAACGGCATATCGTCATCAGTTGACAAGCTTTAGGTGATGACAAAAGGACCTAGCACTTCATAAGAAATGGATGGATTTTGATGAATCAACATATGTTCTAAAGATGTCATGAAAGGTTTCACGCACTCCAGGTTGGTTTAGATAATCTTGCAGTGGTACTGGTACTCCAGTCTGATGATGACTCATTCATCTCCTTTTGATCTTATCGTATACTCCTTTTGATTAATTTGAATAACTACTACTATACAGTCTATACTAGTAGTTATAATTAGACGCACGTTCAAGGAACATGGCTGCCTGGTCACGATCAGGTTAAGTCAAGATTGACTAATTTGAACAGTTACTAGTTATAACCAAACACGTGTTAAAGGAACATGATGGCCTGGTCAGGTCAGGCAAGATCTACCTCCCATAGCTAGAATTTTAATGAGTGTTTTTGCTTTAACATCAAAGCTGCTATACTTCCCCACTCTCTTCCACCATTAGGTGGCATTGATCTTAGTCCTTGATCCCTTGGATTAGAATTAGCAAGGGCCCTTTTGTGTGGCATTATACTACTATCTGCATGGCACCTCATGGTGGATATGGGTGGGGGAAGACTAGCATTTTCGCTTTAACATTGAGAAAAAATCAAAAGTTAACTACTATAGCGGATCAATGAAAAGATGAGACGTGTTAAAGTAAAAAAATAAAAAATTATGTAACTCAGAAAAAAATCACATTTAATTTCTAGGAATGATCTGTGCCTTCGATATCCAAAAAAAAAACTTATTAGGCAATTGTTATCTTATACTAGGTGGTGCGCCCGTGCGTTGCACGGGCTCAAATTGTTCCATCTGCCGACTAAACTGATATATGTGACATGTCCTATTTGGTGTTAAATAAATTATTCATAACAAAAACATTTTCATGGCATACTGCAATTGTCTGGACAAACTTTGGTAAAAATAAAATAAATATATGTTTACTTAGTTGGAGGATTTACTGGCTGTTACAGAATAAATAATTTTGACATATCTATTAGGAGATCAGTCTCTAATTCGATTCCATTTCATGGTGTAGGCTAACTATGTCCTCGGGCTTTGCAGCTGCCTCACTATTGCACCGATGTTATGATTCCGTCATCTTCTTGTGATGCTGGCTACACATTATATCACTATCAATTTCCAAGTGATATTGCTTTTGAAGATGCCTACTGTTGCACAGATGCTACGTTTCTGTCATTAGTGGATTCCATCTCCTTATGAACGATGAGGCTTCACATTCTCCTTATTTCTGAGTAATTCTAACAAAACCCATTTAACTTGAACATAGTCATGAGCAACCTTTCACCTTGGCGACAAATACTGCTTCGAGTCTCAAATTGAATGTGTTCTCATCCTGTATCATCTATTCTGGGGATGAGAGCGAAACCCCACCAGACAAAACATCCGTCGCCCACTTGCTATCAGAGTCGGGAAAAGACAGAGCCTGGCGCCAATAAAAAGAAATAATTAGGTTTTATCAAATATCCCCATACATATTAAAGTACCGAGACAGTAAGTATGCCATAATAAGAACGCACCAACCAAGGTACCCAACAAAAGATAACAGTCAAGCCAACATGGCAGGCAAGCATGCTTGCATAAATATAAAGGGATACTGTAGTTGGACCTGCAAATTGGTAGAGAATGCAAAAACATAGTACAAAACATTTTAGCAAACTAATTATTTTAAGCATGAAGTGTCCAAGTCCTCTAGAGAATCATCCGCTGAATTCTAAAGTCTCGTGTTTAAAAATAATTGCAACGGGTTTAATCAAATATGCAGATGTTTAATCTCTCTACTCTACAAACCAAACCACCTATAGACTACTGGTAGTTCCTTCTATTGCTCTTTCAATCCTCAATGCTAATTGCTAAAATCCTTTTTGTGGATTTTCACCTCAGTCAGAGCTACCATTTTCCAAAAAAACTATTCTACAGGTTAACATCTAAGCTCTCGAGTTCAATTAAGCAATTAATTTCTTTAAGTTGAATATGGATGTGTTTAGTCCGAAACCGATACATTATTTTCATTTTCTTTAGGATTTAGCTACACTTTAACTCAAATGTGGACCTGCATACACCAATTTTATTTTGAGTTCTCGAAATGTTAATTTTATGAAACTAACCTTGACCAATAACCAATCCAGAAGGTCGAGCTTCAATGCCCCTGCTTGATCAAAATTCAATTTATTAATTACTTGAGGTTGTTACCTACAACATTCAATATAAAGTTCTGTAACTAATCACTCATCTATCACCGATCAAATCTACATCTGTGGCTACATTTCTAAGCATCTTAGTGTGCCCAGAAACACACATGTTTCTTCAATGCGTATTCATCATACCTTTCGGTAGTAGGTTATTCATCATCTATTGAAACACATGCGATAATTCTGATGCTAAACCTCCACACACATAACCAAGCAAAGGCACAACAATCAGGTTCATGAATGAAGGCCCTAATAGACACATATATATATATAATCTTCACAACATTTACCTCTCTGTGAAAAGTCTCATCAAGTTCCTGGCTATGATCAGGAGTAATTTCTTTCTCCAATGACTGCGCCAAACAAACGAATCCTACAAAGCAAATAAATAAGAATGAAACATAGAAGCTCAATGCTTATTGCCAGGACCCAATAAATTCATCTAATTAAAACATACCTATAATGCGATAGGGGTCATAGCCTCCATTAACACACGTACTGCCATTAGGGATGGTCTTACAACAGAACCCCATGCTTCCTATAATTTAGGATCCGTCAAGATCACCTTCCTTTTCTTATATTTGATCTATCGAAGAGAATGAATAAAATCATAAGAAACATTAATACCTTTTGGCTGCACCAACCGTCTTGATTCCCGGTTCCTGGTTCTATCAAGCTGTTGCACCAATTCAGTGAATCACATCCGATGTCCTTGAAATCATCCAGTCCGAGAGCTCAAAACAACATAAAATTAGAAACCCTAATTTGAATACAAAAACATGGAGTGAATAATCATTCTGATGCTGACAAACCCTACGGAAATCAAAAATCAAAAACTAAAAATCAGTCCGAGAACCTAAAACAATGTAAAATATAAAACCCTAATTCGAATGCAAAAAAATAGAATGCATAATCATTAACATTATTAAATTACCGGGCATTGTTAAAAAACATTACCTGGTTCGAACTGATAGACCCTCATCTGCAAGTCAATACACGGCTAGTTAATTCAAACCCGCAACATACAAAACCCTAAAGTTTATAAAAAGAAACAGTGAGCAGAAGAAACAGTTTCATGAGAGGAAGAGGAGGGGATGCGGACCATGCGGTGGAGAAAAAAAGGAAGAATAATTATTAGGGTTTCGTTAAAAGGCGAAGAAAGAATCGATAGAGAAGTTGATAGGTTTTAGTTGCAGAGACTTGTTGATGGGGTTTAGTTGATCTTTCGATGCTATGTTTCTTTTTTCTAGGTCTGACATAGGCGGGAAAGGCTGGAAAGTAAATATGGTAATAGAAGGTGGTTTTTCCTTATGAATTATTAGTGGTGTGAAAATACCGAATGATTTTATTGGTCGAAATATACACCGGTGGGGCCAGAAATTCTAGGAAGAGAGCTTTGTTCTGCTTTTAACCATAGCAGAGGAAATTCATCTGAAATCATATTATTATTATTATTATATTAATTAATTATTAATTGATTAATTAATTAATATTTAATTAATAACTAGTTGTGCGCCCGTGCTTTGCACGTGCTCAGATTGGTTATCCCTATCAAAGGTGCAGTTTGGCCGGTTTTTGTTTTCATGAGCTCATTGGTTGGTCTACTTCTGCTAAAGCAAGAGCAACCAAAGTATACTGATTAGGTTATTGGACTGCTGTTACTGGGACTTTAGATGCAAAAGCATTATAGCCACAGAGAAAGACTGATATCAGCCTTCGGCAGGGCGGTGCATCATTTAATTCCCAATAATCTTCAAATTTGGATCACTACTGAAGCAATTTTGACTGGACTTGTACTTGCCACTTAGGAACTTAAATCAATGTACACTAAATTGTATAAAACTCAATTCAGAATAACAATGCCCAGTTACATGATTTTAGTTCATGTCTATATAAACTGTACTCATTCATAACACACAACACATCAGGGATCGATATCCTGAATTATTCTTTGAAATGTAAAATGAACTCATAATGTTGAATTCATAAGCATAATTAAGCAATGCAAACCAACGCAAACTCAACCCCAGCTATTCTTTTAAAATGCAATTGTCATATTTTGTATACCAATGAATGAACTGTTACAACAAAAGAAACCAAACCAACAACAATGTGTCTAAGCCTCGGAGAGAATATGTTTAGCACCGCTAACGATCTGAGTTCTGACCTGCCGGCACACCAAAAAATAAATAAATTAATAATCAATAAATAAATCTGATTATGTATGCCTACATCAATCTTAAACCTAGCAAGTTTGGAGGTTTCTCAATTTAATTCTATCACAGAATTCACAACCTCAATATTATAAAGCTATCAATCAACATACTGCTGGTGTACACTAATCAAAGAACCATAAATGTATTAAAATTTGGGTTTCCAGCTCTAGCAGAAGCTGTCACGCCTATTACTGTAGATAGTGGATCAAAATACTGAATGTAAGTCAACTTACTATAGATATTCTAGCAAAGGTAAGCATGTCGTAAAATTACTTCGTTGTTTTTGCCCGCGAACACCTGCAATAGCATAAGATTTAGTGAGCAAAGAAATGCGTTTAGCTTAATGCGTATAGATTTTCCTGAGCCAGCAAAAAACCTACGATAGTATTGAAGATATGAGTTCAAATGCGTACAGAGTTTGCCCGAGTATCTGCAATATTTGGGTTCGTAGACCTTGCACAAAGACTTAACTAATATACCATCTGTGGGAATCTATCCTTGCAAAGATAGCCAATCCTTTCTCAGCAGGTGCTTGCACAAAGACAGGTGAAGCATATGGTTCATTGTCGGTATTTTCACAGGCATAACACTTCCAGTTCATGGCTTGCGAATTATAAGCATCATTGAGTGAACCCACACCCAATAAATGTAGGTCGTACAAATTTCAATAGAACAACAAAGTTTATATTTAGTTCACTGAAAGTTAAAAAAAATAAAAGCTTAGATTAAACCCTAATAGAAGGAAAAAGCAATCCCGCAACAATGAGAGAAACCAAAAATCAATAATTATATACTAATAACCAAAGATATTAAACCATTTGTGAAATTGAACGAACAAAAGCACTATCATCAACTAATGAACACTAACATTTAAAATTATCTACTCAAACTTACAAAATCAATTAACCATATTACCGTAACTGATAATTAACCTCTGATAGATGGACTCAGCATAAAAATCAAACTAAACCTAAATAGAATTTACCTGATTTATAATATCAATTCCCTCATAGTTATTTTAGGATCACCCGCTGCAAAAAAAAATATTAAAAAATATCAATCTTTATGTATGATCAAAACATAGATAAACCAAAAGCATAATATGTAGAAGAGACTGCGATAGTCTCTGATCGAATAAAATTGAGATTAAATCAGAACATGAATCAGGCAGGGTGATTGAAGTATATAGTACGTAGAAACTGTGTGAGAAAAATAAAACAGTGAAGGAGGGGAGAGGACTCGGATGAGAGGGGGCCGTAAAAAAAACTGAGAATGTGGAATTAGGGTATAGCAGAGGGAATTATTCTGATAGATGATTAAGATGCGAGTTTTTTGTTTTTTTTGATTTTAGGTCTGATTTTGAAGCTCGGTGAAGAAGAACAGCCGAAAAAAGAATGATCGTGCGTTAGGGTTTTGTTGGAAAGTATTTTGATTTGGCTACAGTAAAAATAATAAGTTTGGTTATTGGACGCAAGTCTCAGTTTTTTTCCATATCTCATATTAGACCTGGTGGTGTTCCGTACGAATAACCGGTGGTGTGAAATAACAGAACGATCCTATTAGCTGAAATATACCCTGGTGGGGTCAGGAGCTCTTAGAAGAGAGTTTTGTTCATCTTTTAACCATACCAAAGGAAATTCACCTGAAATCATATTATTAATTAATTTTAAGATATAGGTTAAGTAGCAATTAGTGAGTAACTTTTTGTTTTGGAATTCACAATTTTTATGGGAGTTATTAATTTCTTGGAACAATAATTCATATCAACGTCAGAAAATATGTATTCCCCTATAATTTCCATATTTTCCTCCAGTATTAAGTCCTTATACAACCCCACACGTGATTATCGTAGTATGGTTAAATCGACAGTGGGTCGGAAACAAGCTCTTCTTCTTCTTCCATTTTTCAAGTTTCTTTTATGTTTACTTCTCTTTTGAATAGAGAATGGGAACAGATGAATCCCAACCCACAATTTTTTTAAAAAAATCGAACAAATCCAGTCTATGCCTATCATCTCTCTACCTAAAGACAACCAATCAAAAAAAAACAACAACTAATCTTCATGATCTTTCTTTCACCGTAGAAATATAATGTTTCCATGACGATTAATACAAAGTCAAAAAAAGTTTTTTGATACCATCCATATTCGAATTTATAGTATTTGATTCACAAAAAATTTGCAAACCCAATTTATTTATTTATTTGTCAATTTAAGTTTTCAATCTTAATTAAAAACTTACATCCGCCATATTATAAACCAGCGACTAAAAAACTTGGGAACTGATTACCCTTGTTCGGGTGATATGAATTCTTGCATCAGAAAAAACAGACGGTGCTAATTAATTTCTATCGAATTAACTAAAATTAAATCGAATTTTAATAAGATACGATGGGGAGGAAATTATACTAAAGTTTTGCGGAAAATATTTAGTTTAGGGTTTTACAGTATAATAAATAGGGTTTTACAGTATAATAAATATGGAAAAGAAGATGATAAAAAAGAATGAGATAAAAACTTTTGAAAATGACAAAAAGGAAATAGAAGATGAAAAGGGAAAGAAGACTCGGAAGAATGAGATCAAGAAGGAGAGAGAATGCCGATGTAGTGCTCCAGCAGAGGAGGAAGATGCCCATGATGAAAACAATGTAGAAATGGGGTAGTTCCCGACGAAGGAGGAAAAGAAGAAGCTCTCGAACAAGAAAAGGAAAACAAACCAAAGGCGAACCGCCTTACTCGCGCTGATCACTTGATGTTAGATGAACGTGATGATGGAAAACCTCATGGTGAACCTACAGACCCGGAATTGTTACTTTCCTATAAAAATTTGTGGGCTTGTAAAATGCATCCAATAATGGTACTTAAGAATCTCTACTTTATGTCATATTTATAGTATTATCTATAATTTAGTTTTTATAATTTGTTGATGATATTTTATTCATTTGGTTGATTTTGTAGAATTATAAGGATGTGATAAGTATTTGTAGATATCAATAAAAAATGAGAGGGTACAAAGTATATCACAAACTTTATCGTTTGTGAAATTATATGGACAATTACTTATTACAACCAAATCAACTGAAAAGATCCTTATACCCGATTGTATAACAAGTTCCCCGGACGATCTCAAAAATCAATATCTAAGAAAAACCAAATATGTACCCGAAATGTACACAAACCGAATTCCAACAAGACCAAGTCTTGTAATTTATATTTCAATATAAAAATTCACAAGAAAAATACTTGTAGGTTCTATACAGTTTGATCCTAAAACTGTCTAGATTGTTTAACATACTACTTATGTTATATCTATCATAGAGATAAACAATATAATACGGAAAACACATAACATAAGACACAAAAATTTTGTTAATGAGGAAACTACAGTCTTGTAGAAAACCATGGGACCTAGTCCAGTTTGAACGTCGCACTGCATTAAGCCGACGCTATAAACACTACCATACTATTAAACTTCGAAATGGAATATAGTTGAGACCGAATCGACCTTCCAAGCAATTCAACTTCAATCGATTTACATCTCTTGGATCTCGCAAGACCCTACACACTCGATTCCCAAATCTAACGTACTTTACAATCTTAGGAGTTGCTTCAGTTGCAGTAAAGACTTTTAGTTATTCCGCCTCCAACAGATAGCCTATTAATTTGCTTCAGAAAGTTATACAATCAACTTAATAAAAATTCATTTATGGGGGATCTTCAAGGATAAATAAGATGAAATAACGAGGTACTGAGTATACCATAATCTTTTTGTATCAACCTATACAGACATACTTTATGTATACTACCCAAACAATAGTGGCCAAAGAATTACTGCAACAAGATATAACTTGGTGTATAGTGTAAGTTCGTGATAGAACTTACTATAGATCGTACCAAGTGGATTAACGTACATGTAACACCCCGAGTTCCGGATCAGGGTCAAACCGTATGGAGATCCGAACTCAAAGCGTTACGGGTCGGAACGAGACTTATGCATATATTTATTCTTGCTAATTTACTTTTATACCAAACATAATTGAAACTTTTATACAGTAATTGAAGCATATGAAATACATTAAACATTGTTCAAAACATTTTCAACTAAACATTTTTTTTTATTCAATTTACGCTTCAAGCAATACAAGAAAACAATGCAATCATTAAGCTACTCATTTCTATCTTCCACTTCCAACTTCCATAAATCTGCAAGGAATGTCAATTGGGGTGAGATGTCAGTGATAGACGCATTTATGTGTCTATTTTCATCTCTATTGTATATATTATTAGTACCCATTTTTGTACTTATTATGGTGTTTTATGTCTTTGTAGGTATTTTTAGAGAAATAAGCTCTTGCGACGAAATTGGCTCGTAAAGTGGTGTTTTACACCCCAGGATAGAGTACTAAAGGCACCCCAGAAATGCACCGGAAGCACCCCAGAAATACACCGGAGGAACCCTGAAAAAATGTTGAAAACACCCCAGAAAAAGTGTTAAAGGCACCCACCAAAATTACTAAAGGCACCCTAAAAATGGATAAGGGCGCCCCCAAGGCAGCCGAGCTGTTAAAGGCACCCGCGTTTTGGATTCAGGGCACTTCACCCTCATCGTTTGAAAAATAATTTTGGCGGTAAAAAAATTTCATTTTCTGCAGAATTTTCTGTTTGATTTTTTGAGGAGTTTCAGTGAGATTCAATCACTGATTTTGATTGGGATGAACGTGATATGCCCAAACAATGGTGGTATGAGTGTTCTAATGCGTTCAGTTGGGCTGAAATTTCGTCGGGAAGAAAATATGCAACCTCGGAATATAGCGTGTTTGAACGTGCATGGATTGAGTTGTGATGGAGTTTGGTTGCTGCAGAAGTGTGGAGGAGTCAAACAAGGAAGTTCTGGAGCGTGTATATGTCGAAAAGATGCGTAAGAACATAAAACATAAAAGAAAATATTCATGAGTTCATGGTTGGATATCGAGAAGATTTTTGAATTATTACGAGTTTATTCTTGATCCTGTGACTATATAAAGGCTTTAGGAGACTCACAGAAGGGGAGGAGAGTTTAGGGGGAGAATAGGGAGACGTTTAGAGCATAAAAAATCGAGAAAAAAAAGTTACAGGAAAATACCATTTTTCTGCTGGTGAAGAAGGTACGAAGAACATAAGACCCTTAAAGACCGTCGTTCTCAAACAGTTCCAGCGACGGTATTCCTTTATCGTTTTCTGTAACAATTGATTTTGTAACAAATATAAGTGTTACAAAACCCGGTTTTATTCATTTTTCTCCCATTTCATCATTTGTGAACCATTTTTGAGCATTAATAAAGATGAATTTTGAGCATGTTTCCATGATAATGATGAGCTAATTCTCGCGTAATCAAGGCACGGAGGAAGCTATTTATGCATGAATAATTGGTAACTATTCTATTTTTCTCTAATTTGTATTTTATAATTCACTCAATCACTACTTTGTAGAATTTTAATTGTTTGCATAATTTTTCCTAATTAGTTGTGATTCAATTAGATAGGTTATTCTTTGGTTAGATAATCTATGCTTAAGGGATACAATTAATGTTTGAGAATATGCTTGATAATTTGTGAATTAAGAAAAAGAGATTTTAAAAATAATTAGAGTTTTGGAATTTTTATCATCATTTATTCATGTGTAATAGTGGAATCTAGTGTCTTGGTTATTTTCACTCTAAAAAAAACAAATTTGGATTTAAATTTTCTCTACTTTTAGTTTAAATAAATCTAAATTCAATTGCTTTCACAAGTCTTACGAACTCATTCTTACCACTATCAAAATTACATCAGTCAGCTCAATAGAATGCATTCCCTTTCTCAAAATATATCAAAACATGTCAACCAATCAAACAAAATGTGTACAACAAGACTATATGGTGTAGCTTTAAGGATTTAATTATATTTATATTCATCAACATCACAATCTATCAACTCCTCTTAAATGCACGAGTATCCTCGGTTCGTGCCCCACCTATACGTGTACCCTCGGCACAGGACCGCCAACCTCACTTGCACGAGTATCCTTGGGTCGTGCCCCACCTATCGGTGTATCCTCGGTACGGGCACCGGCATTCAAACAAATATATTCATTCATTTATAAATTCACACTACCGTTGCACGAGTATCCTTGGGTCGTGCCCCACCTATCCGTGTATCCTCGGTACGGGAACCGCCATTCAAACAAATATATTCATTCATTGATAAATTCACACTACCGTTGCACGAGTATCCTTGGGTCGTTCCCCACCTATCCGTATATCCTCGGTACGGGCACCGCCATCCAAACAAGCATATCCAATTATTTATAAAATAATTTTATCATACAATATACATTTTGATATTCCAAACCACTTCATCAACAAGTCATAAGTTCATAACCCAACTAACGATGTAATTCTTTCAACCATTTAAGCAAACACACTAACTGCATAATTTTACTTTATAGGTTTCGTAATTATAAATTTGTCCGGTCTATCTAAACATTTTAGTCAACATTCCTGACACCATAATGTATAACATATCCAAATTTCACATGAAACTAACGGCTCAATCAAAAGATATTGATTTTACAAACGCATTACAAAATCTAGGAAGATAACATCATTTTACCAAACTATTCACCATAAATTCATATTATTCTCAAATTAAGAAAACTAAAAGCAAAATGAAAGATAATACATTTATCTACAAGTTTTGTTTAGACTTCAAATCATTTTAACATCATTAAGGATACCTAAGAACATTAAAAACACAGAAAAACGAAACTGTCCAGAATTTCAGAAATCACAATCCAAGTTACAAGGAACATTCAACGATGAATTTGCGTAGGAAAATTCTCAAAATTTAAAAAGATATACCTAATTATGTTATAAATCAATAGGAGAATCCTGATCATCAATAAGAGACATATATTTATTCAATTAAATTGCAGAAACCTAACCATACAAAGGCATACGAAATAAACACCAAAAGAGAAAGGGTTTCACATGCTACCTCTCAATTGCTACAAACTCCTCTTGATTTTCTTTATCCTTATTCTCCAAAAATCTCTACCTCCATCTCCTTCTTTTTCTCCTAGCCTTTCTTTTCCAACTTCTAATATTACTTCCATTTACATTAATTGAAAACCTAACTATTTTATTTATTATTTATCTTTTCATTTTCCCTTAATTTTATTTATTATTGATTATTCTATTTCCACCCTAACTTGTAGCCTTTCTAGCTCAATCCACCCACCTAGGCTAAGGCTAAGGAACAACAACCACAAGGTTAACTAATCCGGGTATAAGCCGACCCGAAACAATAGCTAAAAATACAGGGTATTACAGTACAAGTGTATTTACTTTAATTATAAAGATAAACGAAAAAATGCAGAAGTAAAGTAAATAACACAACACACAAGATTTTTAACGAGAAAAAATGTCTGACATAAAATGTTAGAGGAATTCTCGATCGAACTCACAAGTGTTGCTATCTCAAGCTTGTTGTCATATTTAGTTGTAAAAACTATATCTTGATTTCTAGTCTACAATTACTTAAGTCTCAGACTAGGATAAAAATGTAGTTGAGAAACAGTAGACCATGGCAGTCATCATTGCGTTCTATCATTTGAAGGCGAAGATCAACAGAAGCTTTTGGAGAACTTAATAAGCAAAAGGTAAGTGAATACTGAACCACCTATTTCTCAAGTTATATTCACTTTTCTATCATTGAAACTGAAAAAGAGGGGCTACAATAACCACACCCAATATTTCGTTAGGCAGTCTGTATGGACTAACTCCAATATAATTCCAAGAGAATCAACTAGACAGTCAGACTCAATCAAGGAAAATATATCCAAGACTTATATCTCTGTTTCTCAATGTAATCAGCAAATCAAACAGATAGAAATCCGCGAGCATGATTATTATGAGAAGCAACTTGAACGGTACCAAAGACCAATGTTAAAGTGTCAATCAATTTCAATCAATAACCAAAGGTTGGATTTACCAATTGATTGAACTACGCACAACCTGTGATATTTCAATTATATAAACAAATATAATGCGGAAAAGAAATAACACAAACACCAGAAGTTTTGTTAACGAGGAAACCGCAAATGCTAAAAAAAACCCAGGACCTAATCCATATTTGAACACCACACTGTATTAAGCCGCTACAGATTCTAGCATACTACAAGTTAACTTCGGACTGGAATGTAGTTGAGCCCTAACCAATCTCACACTGATCAAGGTACAGTCACGTTCCTTACGTCTCTGAATCCCAGCAGGACTCTACGCACTTGATTCCTTTAGATGATTTCACCCGCAACTAAAAGTTGCTACGACCCAAAGTCGAAGACTTTATAAACAAATCTGTCTCTCACAGAAAAGTCTATTCTGATAGATAAATCTGCCTCTTACAGAAATACCTACGAAGTTTTTTGTTCCGTCTTTTGATAAATCAAGGTGAACATGAACCAATTGATAATCCGGTCTTATATTCCTGAAGAACAACCTAGAAATATCAATAACCTCACAATAACTAAACTATATGGTAGTAGAACAAGTTATTGTAGAATCACAAAGAATGAG
>JAJJMB010008256.1:3767278-3791336 GCA_023531105.1 Papaver atlanticum
AGTTCTCCCTTATATAGTCTTCAAATCAGGGTTTGATAACTTTGAAACAAAGAAATCAATATTCATCGTTTGATGAAAACCTGATTTAAGATTCAAGATAAGTTTGCTTAACCAAAGCAATATCTCTCCACCGTTAGATGGTCTTAGCTTGTTACACACAAATGAAATATACCTTCATTTAGATATGGGTAACCGTACCTAAACGTGTATATTGAGTTGGCTCAATAATAGTTAACCGAAGTTATCAATATGAACACTTTTGTATTAACCATGTTCATCTTAACACTTCTAGATCAAATGATAATCAATGAATCTAATTGTGTTACTCATAGAGTTGTTCAATTGTTTATATTCTCATAGAAGTATACAAGACACAATTGAAGCAAAATCGGATTGATTCAAAAGAATCAGTTCTTGAACACTTTAGCCACGGTTTGCAAAGATTGCATTCCTTAATATATAAATGTATTTTTTAATGAGTATGAAATCATACTTAACTGATTTTAGAACTTAACCACATAAGTTTTCAAACGGGTACACAAACTTAAGTTCCGGACTTTGATCTTTTTCGACAGTTCGCAAATGGGTACGCATACTGTCGTTCCGGACCGAACTCAGGTGAAACAGTTTGCAAATGGGTACGCAAACTTGGTTCCCGGACTTTAACAGTTAAAATCGTTCGCATACGGGTATGCATACTGTGCTATATACAGACAATGATTAATTGTTCTAAACTCTCATTTCAATCATTGAAACATTCTTAAAAGGCGACAGTAGCTGTCTCACACAAACTATTAGCTTATAAGAAATTTTCAAGTAATCGAATGATCAATACGAAACATTCCGAGTCTACATCAAATGACTGTCTCACACAAATCATGTAAGATGTTACAAGGCGATTTTCACATGATCATCTTTTGACTTTCGTCAAGAATAATGATGAACGTAGTTAAAGCAAAAAGCTTTCCAACAAATATTTCGAGAAAGATATAAGTGAGTTAAACTCAGCTCGAAATATCAAATGTGATAATGTAAAGTCTATATAGCTATACGACTTAGTCTCAATAGGAGATAAAATAGAATAGACTTCTGAGTGATAGATGAGTTCAAGTCTCCACATACCTTTTGTTGATGAAGTTCCTCCAAGCTCCCCTTAGTAGATCTTCATCTTCAATCGATAAACACCGTGAAGTCTAAAGCTCAACTGCACATTCTATCCTAATACAATACATATCTATAAGTAGACTAGAAATCAAGACTTATAGTTTTGACAACTAAACTTGACAAAAAAGCTTGAGATAGCAACGCTTGCGAGTTCGACCGAGCAGTGCTCTAACAGAGACGATGTCACATAACTAATTAGACTATTATGCATAGATAAGAATGTCGAGTAAAGTTTATCTTGGTAATTAGTTTTCGAAATATAATGATTAAGCTTAATGAACATTTGTTCATACTTGATGAATTTCGGTTAAGGACAATTTATTGTTCGGAATCAAAATCATGATTCAAGTTTTATCATTCGAAAATAGCCTGAAACAGTGATATTTTTCATTGATGTTATTCAGGAATGTTTCGAATCGATTTAGAGAGAAATATAGAACTACTATTGATTTAGATACAAGACAGTGTTATCAGTATTATAAACTGGGAAAACTGTTATAAGTCTGAACCCGTATGTACACGTAGCGGAGTAGCTATATATCGACTTACAGATTTGTGGTACGCATATTTTTATGCACATCATGTGAAAATATGTTCAACTCGTGAACCATATCGGTACGCATACTCGTATGCAAACCATTTTGGAACTGTGGTTACAGATCTAGGATTAGTATCCAAGCCGGTACATGTACTAAAATAGTTTTGTGTTCCCGAACTCAGTTGTGTATCCAAACCGGTACGCAAACCAAAATAGTTCTGTGGACTTTGAAACCGGTAATAGTATTAAGGTATCCATACCAGTACGCGTACCTAAATAGTTTTGTTGACTCCGTAACTTGGTTTTGGCTCGTTAGCTTACAAACCGGTACACGTACTGTGACTGAACCGACTCACGAGCGACAATGGTATTTGTACTTTGTACACCTACTAACCATGTCGATTATTTTCAAATGCGATTAAATTATTTCTACGAGATAATTTGTATTTGATTAATTCTCAAAAACACTAGACTTATTTGATCACATGATTGTGACTCATGGTTAATGTCTTAAGTGTTCATGAAAATGAATATTAAGCTTTTAAGTTCAAATCGGTTAGTTTTGTCTAACCACGTTGAACATAGTCTTTATACACGGGTCGATTATGGTTTCACCTAACCAGAGTGTATATCTTGTTTATGTAAATCAGATTCAAAGATTCATCTAACGGTGGATATTGATTGCTTGGTTCCAAAGCTATCTTAGCTTAAACCTAAAGCAACATATGCTTTGAATGTATATAAAAGGGGAACTTCAAGCAACTGGGATCTTTGAATCCCGATACTACTTTTTGGCGTGTCCTAGTTGTATCTAGTGTCGTCCTCTTCCTAACCGTTTCAGGGTTTAGCGACTACAAAGACTTCATAGGGATTCATGAAGCCAGGTCCAGTTATCTTCTCTTGATAACTTGAGTATCCTGATCTTGATCGATTGTTGAGATGCTCACTCGATCAAGATAGATAGAAATCATCTATGTTCTCTTCGTCTCAAACTTTGTTGATTCCACAAGTTTTATACTTGTGAGGTGAATAATAATCTAGGTTGTATAAGTCCGGATTTTGAGGTTAGCTAGACTTTGTCTATTGCTATTGATTTCCACCACTTTGATCAAACTTTTTGATTGTAAAAGGAAATCATATATAGGCTTAATATGTTGGAGGCATGATCGAATTTTAGATAGTGGTAAGAAATGAGGTTGTCGTTCACTCGGATTTGTAGAGATTAACGTTTTTAAAAATACTAAATAAATATATACAAAGACTATTAACAATGGGCGAGAGGTACTGGGACTAAGGATTTAGCCAATCTTCATAACATAAGGTTCACTTATTTATTCTCAACAATTTTAGCTCAAGAAATATAAACACGGACTCTATTTTTTTCCAAGGTAGATTCTCAAAACATTGATTGTAAATGTTAAGCATGGGACATCAAATCACCTAAGCTAAGCATGACCCATCTAATCAAATGACAACCAATTTAATCAAATCATATTTCAATTAATTTTAGTGCAAAAGTCATAAAAAGAATAAAATAAATTTACCCATGTATGAAGTTCAACCTCCTCCGTCGTCCCAGTGTTGGAGTTTAGCTCTTCATGGTGAAAACACGCTCAAAATTCATCTTTATTAATGCTCAAAAGTGTTTTATAATTGATGAAAAGGAGAAAAAATGGTGAAAATCAGGTTTTGTAACAATTATATTTGTTACAAACCTTTGTTACAGAGAACGATAATTGTAAAGTGCTGTTGTTACTGTAGCATATAAGACTGTCCAGGAACGGTCGCATACACTGTAGCATTTACGACTGTTTTTGGGCGTCTTATGTTCTTCGTGTTCTTCAGTTCCGCAGCAGCAGAGCCTGTAAACCTCTGATTCTCGCCTCCTCAAGCCTTCTCATCCCCCCAAACTCCCGACACCTCTTCTCTGTGATCCTATAAGCCTATTTATACATCATTACGACATTGAATCTCCTCAATTAACTACAAATAATCTTCTTTTACCCGGGTATATTTTTTTTCATTTTTATCATTGATTTTGATTTTCACGCATCTGCAGCTGTATTTCTTTCCTTCTATACCTTCTTCACGCTCCAGGATATCTATTAAGTCTTCCAAACACGTGCAGTACACGTTTAAATTTCTCACAACTCGTGCAAGCTCATGTTTTTCCTCCAACTCGCTGTTTGGATTAAAACAAGTTATCCAGCCAAATTTGATCGATAAAATCACCCATACTAGCTTTCTATAGTCATATCACGTCTACCCACTAAGTTTCAGGGATTGAATCTCACAAAATCACGTCCAAACATCCGATTGAAATTCTGCCAGTGAAAGGGAATATTTTCCCGCCAAAATTATTTTTTTGAATTTGAGAAGAACATGTCCTCCCCCTAATCCTGCACGGGTGTCCCTTTAGCACTTGTCTTATGGGGTGCAAATAACAATTTTTGGGCGTAGATAGTAATTTTTTTGGGGTTCCTCCGACACATTTTTGGGGGGCTTCCGGTGCATTTCTGGGGTGCCTTTAGTCTATCCTGGGGTATAAAACACCACTTTTCGAGCCAATTTTGCCGCAAGAGCTTATTCCCTAGAAAAGACTTAAAACAACTCTATTAGAAATAAAATGAGTCCTAGATAATGTAGTTATGGGTGAAAATGCGTCACACTTACGTGCTTATCAAGGCATATTTGGTTTAAAATTTTCAATTGAGTTGAAGAAACTCTTAGGTTATATGACGTCATCTAAGGGAATCAATTGCGCGGAGGCCTGCTGGGATTCAAGAGACGTAAGAAGTGCGACTGTACCTTAATCGGTGGGATACCTTTTAGGTCTCACTTACATTCCAGTCATAAGTTAATTGGTAGTAGGCTAGTGTCTGTAGCGGTTTAATACAGTTTTGTATTCAATCTGGACTAGGTCCCGAAGTTTTTCTGCATTTGCGGTTTCCTCATTAACAAAACTTCTGGTGCCTATGTTATTTCTTTTTCCGCATTATATTGTTTATTTTTGTAATTGAAATATCACGGGTTGTGTGTTAATTAATCACAGTAGATACATCCGACCCTGTTTTGTTAGATACGACTTGATTGATTCTTGGACATTGGTCTTTGGTACCGTCCAAGTAATCTCTTTAAAATTAGGTTCACGGATTTGATTCTGTAAACGTTCTAATTGCAAGAGAGAGAGAGAGATAACTCTAGATACTATTCCTTGATTGAGTTGAACTCTTGGAGTTGTATTGAGTTTGTCCATACAGATTGCCTAAGAAAAAGTTGGTGGTGTATTTTGGTACCCCCGCGTTTTCAGAAAAACTTCGGGACCTAGTCCAGTTTTGAATACTCTCTGAATTAAGCTGCTATACAAATTGGGTATCAAAACTTTGTATAGTTTAGACCAAGTAAACATTCATTCATTTCTGAGTTTCTTCAGTATCCCTGCGGCAACAACCAACCCGATCTACGCACATGAATCCCAGGGCATATTCCACTATCTTGAGTTGCTTCATCTATTGTGAAGACTTCCACTCTCAACTCCTTTGGATCCTAACCCGAAACAACAAATGACTAAAAATGTTTCAGTAACCAACTCACTTATTAGTCTTCCAAATCAAGATTTCGATCAAATATAAAATATAGTAAAGGATCTTCAGTTTATTCAATATAAACTCCTTTGGTCAAAGATCAAACTAACCAAAACAAATATTATCGAAATAATCTATTTCAATAAATGAGATTTATCCAAGAAACTTTAAAAGAAGAAGAAACTAGACCGTTTGTTCAATCTTTCTAACAAGGCTTAAGTCTGTCAAAACAAACTGCTTGTTTGGATCCCAAATAATTAAGTGTGCAAGAAGAATCATAAAGTTCAGAAACCAGAAAAGAAAAGTCTTCAATCTTCAGAGTAACCAATGCACAAAACAACTTGATTCCATTATTGATCAATACACACAGAACATAGCCTGTTAACGTTGATTGATCGATAATTCTATCTACAAATCTTGAATCGTTATATCTGTAATAGTCAATCTTCAAACAAACTTGAGTGGCCTTATATCAGAAGAGAATGACCGTAAAATAAACAAGTTTGATCTATCAAGAATAACTATATTGTTAGTTCTTAATTAAATCAATTAATTAAAAAACAAAAAAAAAAACGATTTAGTCTCCCACCAAAGGTACTATTAAAAGCTTCTTGATCCCAAAGACGACTTTAAACAACGGCAACACAAGATATTTCATATAATTAAATTACTCTTATCTATTACAAGTTTACTTCCCACATAATCACTTAAAATGTGTGTTACAGGATGAGTTTTTAAGAATACAAGCTCCACTATTTAAAGTGTTATGACCAAGGCTTGAGCGGAAGACAAGATATATTACCAACTTAAAGTTTATGCCTAGAATCACTCATCATGAGCTATTAATATCTCTAAAACCCTACATTTTCTATTTCCCCCCAAATTTTTCCTAAAAATCTTTAAATATCTTTCAAAACCATTGAATCATTGATTTCAAATTTCAAAAATTTCTAATTGTTAGATAAGTCCCTGGAGATTGAGATGAACTTTATGTGAAAATTTGAACTTTAATTTTTATTTTTTTTTAGCAACGACCCATCAAAATTATTGGGCTTGTTTCGTAACTGACATTAACTATTTGAAGTCAAGCTCAGCCCAACCAAAATTTCCCTTAAAGTTCCGCATATTCAACAAGTACGATGTTTTGGGGACTACCCTAAAAAGGTGGGGGACTACTTTGTTATATGAATATCCAACCCAAATTTTAAGGGGTGTCCTAAAAGATTAGAGAAGACTAATCTGCCCTTATCCTAATTAAGGTTATAACTAATCCTAATAACCCACTAATTTAACCACTACCCACTAATCTAACCCCCTAAATTAAAACATAAAATCAGTTTTAAAACCCTTTTCTTTTTCTTTTATTCTTCTTCTTCATCTTCTTCTTCTTCATCATCTTCTTCTTCTCCTCTTCTTCGTATACATCAACGTTAATCGTCGATTCGAAAAAAATTCATCGTCGATTAATCAATTTTTATAAACAATGCGTTCTAAGCAGACACCAAGAATTCCCGGATTTAGTCCGGGTCTGGCTAACATAGCGAATCTCCCAAATCAATTTGAAGTTGATAAACAACTTCAAGCAAAGTTGGGAGACGAAGTCAAGCATCCAACATCAACCAAGAAGTCCGATTCGATTAAAATGAAAATACGCAGGTAATTTCCTTCATACCCATTCCTTTGAATCGTTTTTTGTTGAAGAAATCGATTAGAAATCATCAAAAACCATTGAAAATGGTCGTTACAATATTGATTTCGGCTAGGAGAAATTTTGAAAACCCTAGATTTTGGTAACCGAATTTTCAATATGAAGAACAGTTCGGCCAATTAGGAATTTTTAGGTAACCGAACTATGTAGTTCGGTAAGCTCGCAAAAAAAAATGTAACCGAACTCCTACTTTATATGAAAATTTTGAGTTCGGTTTAGTCGATAAATTTATATAGGTGACCGAACTTTGATAAAATATAGTTCGGTTACCTAGCAGTTTCTATGTGGTAACCGAACTTTGATCTGTCAACACCAAACTTGTAGTTCGGTTACCTCGCAACTTATACCAGATAATCGAACTTTAGTCTGTTAACATTTTTTGTTTGATGTAATCCCATGTTCAATTTTATTTGATAAGACAATATTCTATTTAGCTAATAATGTGGTTTTCATTCATTAGGAACAAAGGAAAAAAATCTAATCCCCACCTAGCCGAAGATTTGAGAACTCCCACCCCTCGCGGTAGAATACATTTGGATTTCCGAAACCATGGTACTAAAAATGCTAAACATGGAGGGGGATCGTTACAGGAAGTCAATCAAGAGGTGATGGAGAATACAATTGATAATGTTATTGAAGAAGATAATAATGATGAAGAAGAGCAAGGAAATGAAGGCAAAGGAAATGAAGAGGTTGAACCACATAGAGAACACGTTGAAAATGTAAAGGAAGAAGAACAAGGATAGGGCAAAGAAGGAGAAGGACAAGAGGAAGAGAAGGATGAGGAAGAAGAGGAGGGAGAGGAAGAAGATGAGGGAGAGGATGAAGAGGAGGAAGAGGAAGAAGAGAAGGAAGAGAAAGAAGAGCAAGAAATTGTTCCTGTTAAAGAGAAAAAGAAGCCGAAGCCGCCTTGTGATTGATACTCACACATTCCCCATGATAATTTATGTTTGCCACCAGTGAACCCAACTTATGGTACTCATAATGATGGAAGGGCCACATTGTTTGGCTACAAACACTCATGGGCTGCGAAGATCTATGCGACAAAGGTATTCTTTAAGTTCATTCTTAACTAACAAAACGATTTTTTTTTTGGGACATGTTTCGTCAAGTATTAATAGGGTTATGTTATTTTCGTAGGATCATAATGATGCAGTTCGTCTTATTCGTCGTCAAAAGGCGTCAAAATGGGATATTTCTTTGGAGTGTGACGAGTTTCAAGCGAAGGTTAAAGAATGTGTGTTATGGAGAGATATTGAGTACGCACATGTGGATTTTGACGTTGTTGCCGTATCCACATTTCTCGAGAGGTATTATCCCGAGACATATACAATGCATCTTCCATTTGGCGAGATGGGAATTACTCCCGATGATTGCTCGAGAATCACCGGCTTACCAGTGGAAGGTAAATGTCTTTGAGAAGGCTACAACCCCTCGATGCATTATGAAGCTCTTGAAGAATTGGCTCTAAAATGTCTAGGATGGGATGCAAGAAAGGCTCAATGTGAGTTTAGACGTTCTGTGAGGTCCCCTAAACGTGGCGATGAGTATAATCCAAGAGAGGTAAATGGAGCATTGAAGAAGATGGTGAAGAAATACAAGTTGGTTAGGTTGAAGGAAGCATTTGGAGGGACAAGAAAGAAGGTGGATAAAGGAAAGTTGGTGATGGACCAGGAGACCCTTAGGCATCATGTCACCGCTTATTGGTTATATCAGCTAGGAACCGTCATTTTCCTCGACACTTCTGGAAATAGGGTGGATGCACATTATCTACAGCTTTTGGAGAATCTCGATGAGATTAACAAATACTCTTGGGCCACTGGGGTGCTTGCTTTTGTTCTAGGAGAGATGAGCAAAGGGTCGAGGATTAAGACAACTCAAATTGGAGGTTACTTAACTCTTATTCAGGTGACCTTTTACATTGTTAGTTAGCAAATTTTTCGCCTAAATTTTCTGCTTCCAAATCAATTTTCATGTATGTGGTTAATATTTTCGTATTTTCGCATAGGTTTGGATTTATGACCACTTCCCTTCATTGGGATTGGCTAGGGAAAAGACACCTTATCCCTATGACGAACCTACAGCAGGAAAATGATTGTTTTTGGACGCACAAAAGAAGTCTAAAGTAGAGCAGTTGACTTCGTTGAGGGAGAAATTGGATAAACTTATGGTGAACGATGTGGTATTTCACCCATACGCCGTACCCGATGATGTCCCTGTAGATGAAGAAGATCTGAATGGTTTCTCTACCGTCTCGGCTTACTATGGACCAATTTGGTATCCTAATGGCTACGCAATATATAATCCAAGGAGAATACTAAGACAACTTTGTTGTGTCCAAATGGATCCCGACGTGGTGAATGAAAAATTCAATTTGGTGGTTCAAGGAACAAAGAACACCGAGAAATATTTTGTTCCAAAACATGAACCAACTCCTACGGTAGGACATTGGAATGCACTTCGTAACTACTACTTATCTTTAGGTGATTATGTACCTTGTGGTGGAGATGTAAATGCATGTCATGAAGATTATATGGAGTTTTATCAAGAAATTAGTCATCCTTTTGTGATAAATAAAGAACAACAAGCTAAAACTGATAAGGCGAAGGCGAAGGGAAAGGAGAGGGAGGCTAAGAGAGCTCAAAAGGAGATGCCTATTTGTGGAGAAGAAGCAAAAATGTTATGGGATAATGTGGTAAGAAAATGTCTTCTCTTATACTTCCTTGTTGTTTGAAAGTATTGAAAATATATTTACTTATGCTTTTAATTGGAATCAGGTGAAGAAAGTTACGAAATTGTTGAAGAAATGGATGGCTAAAATCCGTAGTGGAGAGCCGATGTCGACTAAGGAACAAACCTACTACTACGGCGAGTGGGAGGGTCTTATAACTAAAAGAATGATGGAGCCAAGTAGGTCTAAGCAATTGAAGAGGGGTCGACAACAAGGAGAATGTTCAAGTCCGGCCTTGGAGGAAACCGGTCGAGTAGATGAAACCCCAAGTGATGAGGAAGTTCAACCTAAAACTCGTGGTAAACAAGGAAGTGGTAAAAGGGTTCGTCGTGGTGGTCGTTAGTGATTTCGTATGGTTTTAGTTTCAAAAAACATCTTAGTTATGGATTTCGTATGGTTTAATTTCGTATGTTTGTGTGTTTTAAACAATTAGTTAAGGATTTCGTAGTTTGGTATGTATAACAACTTTTATATTTTATTTAGAACCTTGTTTGTGTTTTTAATTTTAATTGGGTTTGTGTTTTCAATTTTATATGGATGAAATTTTCAATACAGGATTTTTTTAGGCAACCTGAAATTTTAACACAGATAACCAAACTTAAAGTTCGGTAACCTGTGACTAATTAATGGTCACCGAACTGTTTTTTCGGCGAACAACTAAATTCTACCAGGTTGCCGAAGACAGAGTTCGGTTACCTAGCAACATTTTCACTGGTTGCCGAACTCTTCTCTGAAGACTCAAATAAAACAGCTAAATCCTACCAGTTTGTGACTGAGACTTCAAGTAAAAAGTTAGGTTACCTAAATTTTTACCTTGTAACCGAACTTTCTAGTTCGGTTAGCAAAGTATAATATCACTGGTAACCGAACCTGTCTCTGGAGACTCAAAATTTTGCTTTTGCACAAGTTGGAAAAGTCATTCTCTTGATGCAGAAATCACAGAACTACACTCTTAGGTTTTTTTAGAATGGTTTGTGTATCATATATATGTTCAGTTTGTGACTGAGCCTTCAAATAAAAGTTCGGTTACCTCAATTATATACCATGTAACCGAATTTTGTAGTTCTGTTGGCTCGCAAATATTTATTTTCTAACCGAACTTTGAATTTTCAAATTACAATGTTCTATATCTGACACAAAACAGGTGTTTGGCAACCTGAAATATTTGCGCAGGTTGACGAACTTAAGTTCGGCAACCTGAATAATCATATGTGCTTACCGAACTATTATCTGTCAACTCAATAAAATACTAACATTAACTCGATATTGAATACCACACTTCAAAAAATAGAGTATTAGATTGATAAGCATACTTAGTTCCATTACATGTGTCTTATGTTATGAAGATTGGCCGAATCCTTAGTTCCGGTACCTCTTGCACCATTTGTAATATTATTGTATATTTTTATTAAATTTAAAAATTCGAATCTTCACAAGTCTTAGAGTTCGAATCCTATTTACCACTACTACAACAAAGTTGAAATCACATCATATGACTACCAAAGTATGATACTTGATAATAGGTTCGGACTTAACCAAACTCTATAGGATCACTATCAAGTATATCGGAGTTTAACGTTTGTGTATTTTACTTTTAATTATAATAAAACAATTATAATTGCAGAAATAGAAAAGTAAAACACACAGAAAGATTTTGTTAATGAGGAAAACTGTATATGCAGAAAAACCCCGGGACCTAGTCCAGAATTGAATAATCTCAGAATTAAGCCGATATACAAAATCTACACCAACTTCGTATAGTTGAGACCAAGCAACTAACCCTAGTTCACTTAGTTTCCTCAGTATCCCTGCGCTTCCGACTTCGATGAGTGCACGCACTGGAACAATTCCTTTGGATCGTATTCCAAACAGTAAATGAACAACAAATCTGTTTGGTAACAACTCTTTCGATTCTTTCAAGATAAAGATATCTCAAGTAATATGCAAAGGCTCTTCCGTTTAATCTAATAAAATCCTTTGACTAGTTAGATCAATCTATCCAATAACTACCAAAGTAGTCAAGTTTAGATTCGCAAACAATCGATATATATTCCAACAAGAAACTATAAAGTGATGCCGATCTCATGCAACTAATCAATCGAATAAATCCGATTCTAGTTAGATCCAAGCCGATCAAGGTTAGTGCACACCCAAAGAAAAGAGAACCAAATAAGAAATCTTCTTTGTCTTTAAATCTTCTTTAATCTTCAATAAACACCTGCACAACACCACTTGAATCTCGTGTGATCAATCACACACAGAACGAAGTCTGTTAACAATGGATTATCACAAGATGTATTTAGATCTACAAACAGTTCTAAAGATCCCGTCGATACTTCGATCTAGTTTGAGTGAATCTTATATCAGAAAAGAAGATTCTCAAGAATTAGGTGCAATCAAAGTTTCAACAACCGTTAGTCAATCAAATCAATCGAAAACTAATAACACTGCAGTTATCTAGTTTAACACCAATGGTACTCGTAGAGCTTTTTGATCCCACAGAAGACTTTAAACGAGCGGTCGTAATTGATTACCTAATTAGGATACTTTCCTCTCTGATTAGACGGCTCCACCAAAAACAACAAAAAGATGAAGTTTGCCTGGCTCTTAGGATAATTTGCTATAAATGCAAACTTAGGTATTTATAAACCAAGGATGTTTGGACACCAAGGAATTTCCAAAACCGAAAATATTCTCAAGATATGCAATGAATAAAAAATTTCGATTTTCTTAATTCCAACAAATGCTTGTCCAAATTTTCTGAAATCTCTCAATAGAAAATCTCCAATTAGTAAATGCACATTACTAATTTTTATTCTCTAAAGATATGCATTTAATTGCTGGTAATTAAAGCATATAAAACCAAAAACCTTAATTAAAAGATTCTCAATTTATTTCGGCATAGGATCTCCTTGAGCACTAAGGAATATCTTTGAACAATAAATGATAAGAGTTATTGTACGTGTTCAAAGTATGTTGACATCTCTTCACTGTAAATCCTTATTCATATTTACATGGATTTACAATATTGGAATCGGTTATACCACATATCCAAACAAGTTTAGAATTGGTTCACCTCTATTCCAAGATCACTATGTGATTGATCAAACAATAAGTCATATACATGGGTTCATTCGGTTCTACCAATCACTAGGATCGGTTATACCTTAATATGGAAATACTTGTGATTGGTCACACAAGTTACCAGGACCGGTTACATTAGTTACCAGGATCGGTTACATGAATTACCAGGACCGGTTACCATACACTCATGGTAATGCTTGTAATCGGTCACACCAGTTACCAGGATCGGTTACACCAATTACCAGGACCAGTTACACCAATTACAAGGATCGATTACACAACTTCACTGTGATCGGTCATACCAATTACTAGGATCGGTAACACCACTTACAAATATCGATTATACCATCTCATGGTGATTACTTAGGATCGGTTACACTAATTAATAAAAACTAGTCATACCAAATCATAAGTCAGCCATTTTGATTAGTTATACCAAGATACATAACAAAGTTACGATCGGTTCTACCATCTCACACATATTGGTAATCCAAAGATATGCAATGAATAGCCCTACCAATAAGCCTAACAATTTTCCTTTCGATTCATAAAACAAGTTCATGAATACACTTCCTTTAAACAAATGTAAAACATTGTTTCCTATGATGAAATCTTCACCATAACCCATTCACATAATCATAACAGTATATATACAAGATTATGTCGATGTCATATCTACAAAGTTCAAAAGATAAGCGTTATACTTCGTAGTCTAATTCCCTAATACCATGATCATACAAATATGACCATGTCACATCACTAGAGTATCATACAATATGTACAGTATATACAGATTCACAGTTATGTTTTTAATATATCACGACTTGAAAGATACGTTAGGAATGAAAAAGTTCAAGTCAATATTACTAACCTCAAGAGGAAGGATGATGTTGTCGTTGTAGTTCGCTTCTTCGTCACATTCTTAAGGTCTTCGGAGTAATAATTGTATGTATCAACATTCCTAGACTTTCTAGTCTAACCTAAACGAAATTAACTCTAGTATACAATCAAGCGACTTTAGATGAGTTTTGAGTCACTAAAATATGACAACCAAACTTGACATACCAACGCTTGGTGAGTTCAACCGAGCTATGCTCTAACAATCTCCCCCTTTGTCAATTTTAGTGACAAAACTCTTTTTACATATGGATAAAAAATTTACAAGAATTCATTTTACATACGCTTGATTCCAAGTTTCAACAGCACAATAACCTGCATATATTCAATTAATAAATGCCGTTGTTGACATTTGAATAACAAAGCTTATACTCCCCCTAAAGGCAATATAGGTAGATATTTAATCCAACATCTTTGTTATTCCCCTTTTTGTAGTTGAAATACTACAACAACAATATGATATGTTTCTCCCTCTTATTCAATGCTTTACTCTTTCGTTAGATATAATGTTTAAGCACAATTGTCCTTTCATTAGTGATTGCAAATCACTTGTTTACTCCATATATTTCTCCCCATTTTTGTCACAAAATGAAAAAGGTTCGAGCAAATAAAGGACAAACCGAAAGGATGTTACAAATCTAAAAGACTTGTAAACATCCTATAAGAGTTAAGCACCAAGGTTTCACATACCACTTTAGATAACCAATATTAAAACCGAAACTACAAGTAATTTGGTTTAAATATGTTATCAAGGAAACAATTTCCCGAAGCAACTTTCCCTAATAGTTTAACAAATCGACTAAGAAACTTAATTCCCTTGTTAAACAGATTGCAAACATACAATCGCTTATTTCGATAAGACCAAAATAAAGATCATAATTAACTTTATTTCTCTCATTAGGCTCTAATTATTCAGACAATAACTTAGACCTTTCCATTTAGACAAGACAATCACTAGGTTAGTTAACTATTTTTTCTTGTCAAGGCATTCGATTAGACTTAATAACCGAATCCTCCAATTTGATAAGTCTAACTAAGATCAGAATTAACTTAATTTATCTTATTCGGAATCGATTTGGACTAAACAAATGATCCCGTATTTTGTTAAGCCATAAAAAATACATACAAACCAAAATAAATTGACATGCACAATTATTTTCTTAGTTGGAAGCAATTGATACAAAAATACACATTATAGCACCGCAATTGCACCGAATTTCGTTAAGCAAAAACACTTGATACCCAACAATAAAGAAGATATCAAACAATAAGCCAAATAAATTGACACAGTTTTTCTTAACCGGAAACAATTGAATCATACACACACACACACACACACATCCATACACAATAATGGAATATCATTGTACCGAAATTTTGTTAAAAAGGAGAAAAATATATTCAATATAAACAAGCTTTTCTTAAACAGGGAAACGATTAATTAACAAATTCGTTACCTCAGATTCCGCAGCGTCTTCTCCCCAGAAAGATATATCATTAAGCGCAAGTTCAAATAAGAACTCTCCCATAGTATGATGTTGTCCTCTCGCAAAAACAAAAGAACAATAACAAAAGCAACCTTTACCAGAGAAAGGTTGAAACGGTTTTAACTATTGCGTGCCAATAACAAAAGTTGAAAATCCGAAACACATATGTTTATGCTATACACAACTCATGTAAACATAAATTGATTCAACATATTGTGACTTTTCACATATGAGTTTCAATCGAAACACCTTATGATCCGTTGATAAAGCTTACCAACATGGGCTAGAACTTAATCCCGCTAAATTAAAAATCCACACAAACCATAAGGGTTTAATCATATGAGATCGAATATTAAGGTTAATAAAAACCGAAATCAGACATCCCATAAACCGAATACACATAGCAAAAATATAAACATTCATTCACAGGCTATGTAATCGGTAATTATGACAAGAAAAATTATAAAGAAATAATTTTATTCATAAATAATGATAGTTTTGTTCAAAAATAGACCTTATACAATAATTGAAGTAAATCAAAACCATTGATGTTTATTTTTTTGGATTAAGTATTACATCATATTACTTAATCCCTAGAAGTGCTCTGATTCACTAAGGTTTCTTCAGCGTTCAAGTTCTCGAGTCTTCTATTTTCTTTTAGATGATTGAGTCTCATTTTCAAAAGATTCACCTCCAAAATCAACTTCAAAAGATTCGACTCGAGCCACTTCTTATTCTTTTCAGATGCTTTTAATTGTTCACGAGCAATTTCAAAATCTCGCATTAGGAAAAGCATTAGCTCCAAAGATATGTGATTCTCCTTATGTTCCTTTGAGAAGTAGCACTTAATCTCAGCAGGAAGGAAAGTTTCAAGCTTCTGTAATTGAGAATCAATATCAATAGTAGTTTCACCCATCTTGAACCGCAGACAAATCGTTGAGGAAGGAATCGGTTCTCAAGATGTTTTATATATCTAATAAAACTTGGTTTCCAAGTTTTAAAACACCTAGCAAGGTATTTTTATTTGATTAAAATAGTCATGAAAATATACAAATTCGGAAATAAAATCCGGAAGGATTTTTCGAAATACTATTGTCAAGAGAGTCCAAATATATCTTATATAATTTTTCATCATGAACTTTCCTAAGATCGAAAGTATTCTTCTAAATAGAAAAAGGATTCCAAATTTAGAAAAATACTCAAGTAGTTCATGAGACAGATAGATCTAGTGTAGTTTTTTATACTTTTCATATGTTCCCCGGTGCTCTTTCAAGAACTTCCCATTTATTAATACTGAGCACATGATTTCAGGAAGTTATGATCAACAATCTTAGTTGTTGAATTGAGTTCGGTTTAGTCGAGTGTAGTAATTATGTTGCCGAACTATACCATAGAAAATTTCAAAGAACAAGTTCGGCAATATCGCTTTTTTTTTTTCATAACCGAACTTTTTGTTCGGCAGGATCGTTTTTATTTTTACATTGCCGAAAATTTAAGTATTTCTTATTTTTAGTTGGTATTGATGTTGTGCTATTACCCGTAGGTTGCATCTGATCCAATAGAACCAATGGAAAATCAACCTACCCCTGTTGATATTTTGTACGATGACACGTCCCATCACTACATGAATGACTTGGTATTCAAAAGTCCTTTAGAGGCAAAGAGTTGGGATAGACAACATGCACTAAAAGACATGTGTGTATTAGTATTGAATGGGAGAGAAAGCAAAACCCGCTTTGAAATGGTTTGTGAGAGAAGCGGTGATCCCGATAAAAGCCACAAGAGGAAGGGTTATGTTTATAAAGGAAAGACAAATAGGAAGAACAAAACTTTCTCAAAGAAGATTAAATGCCCATTCAAGGGAATCCATTACAACGTATCTCGCCAATGTATGAAGTTGTTGATTATAGAAGTCGAGTTAATTGATAAGTCGGAAACCAAGAGGGATGAGGTGTGTGTATGTAACATGAAGAAGTCTATGGGACTCCCTTGTCGCCATATGATAATCAACTACGAGCATGGCGTAATCCCTTTAAGCGACATTGATCCATATTGGAAGCATCTAAGTTTCATCCCTCCTCCAAAGGGAGAAGAAGCCGGAGAGGAGTTTGGTGATAACGAAATGGGTAGAACCGTACTAGAGATGTATCGTGGCATGAACAAGCTCCAAAAACAAATATTTTGGGATGACATGAGGAAAATCATATATCCACAAACTTCGGAGAATGTTTATGAACCGTCAAAAGGCAAACGCAAAGGTAGGCCAAGCATAAAAGAAACTAAAAAACAACTAAGAGAATATGCAAAGGTGTTACGTAAGAAGAAAAGTGAGCAAACCCCATTTACTAGAGATCCTTCGGCCCATGAGTATACTGCGGCAATGTACTTGGAGCAAACCAAGAAACGGGGTAGAAGTATTGAGGAGAAAGGGGAAACAAGTGAGCGAGATTTGAAGAAAAAAGGTACGATGTGTCCATCACAACCAAGCCAACCATGTTCCTGCGACGTGAAGCTTAAGTCTCCAATTTACCCTATCCAACCATCTTCCCTATACGTGAAGCTTGAGGCTCCAAATAAAGACTATTTGAATGAGCTACCTCTATACATTAGAGAATACGTTATATCCACCGACGACGTTCCTCCGGATGGTAATTGTGGTTTTCATGTTGTCAATCAACAACTTGGGCCTTTCATCGAAGGTGCCAAGCTAAATAATGGGTGTGCAATCACTCATATAAGGCAAAGGTTGTTGTCCAAACTAAAGGAGAATCCGGCATTTTACAAGACAATGTTGTGCGATGGGGTGGGTAGTCTCAATGAGCAATTTGTTAAGTATCAACGTCGTCTTCATGGGGGCCATCCGATCACAACGGATTATTGGATGAGCATACCGATATGTGGACACTTAATCGCCGAGGCATTTAATTGTGTGGTTCATTATTTCTCAAAGTATGCTAGTTTCACCTTCACCCCGAAAACAACCGTATGTGTCGAGCAACTCAAATGAAGGAGATGTGTGATGGCATTGACTAACAACAACCACTTTATAGGTCTTCATTTAAAACCCGATTGTCCACTGCCTCCAATATCCGGAAACTAATTCCAAAAATATTTTCTTAAGAGTTTTATTTATGGAAAAATTCATTTTACGTGTTTTAATATGGGAAAATTCATTTTACGTATTTTAATTGTTTTACAAAAAACAATACTTGTTTTTGAAGAAAAAACTAAAACCTAATTTGATTTGCAAGTATCTTCTTCTATAAATACAACTCGAAAATCAGTTTTATAACACACTAGAAGCGACTTCTTTTTATCTTCTTCTTGTTTTGTAGTTTTTTTTAGGAAAATTAATTCCAATAATATTTTCTTAAGAGTTTTTATTTATGGGAAAATTCCTTTTACGTGTTTTAATATGGGAAAATTCCTTTTACGTATTTTAATTGTTTTACAAAAAACAACACTTGTTTTTGAAGAAAACTAAAACCTAATTTGATTTGCAAGTATCTTCTTCTATAAATACAACTCGAAATCAGTTTTATAACACACTAGAAGAGACTTCTTTTTATCTTTTTCTTTTTTGTTTTTCCGCGGGGTTTTCACTTCAAATCCCTGTTGCTAAGTTCAAGATTGGGTAACTTGCGTTGTGCTAACTCAAGTTATATCGGGCAGTCTTATCCTGGACACATCTTCGCTGTGAGGGGTTTAGCGTTACTCATCTCGTCAAGTTATTGTTTCGGTAGAGTTGTTTTGATTCAGTTCTTTACATATTATTTTGATTCATCTAACGTGCTGTTAATTTTGGGGTAAATAGCTTTCATCATCTAACAAATAACTCATATCCGGATCATTAGAAATATTGACAAATATATTAAGAGATGAAGGAGGTTCTGATTCTGAGGAGGAGGTATCATCACATGAATCACTCATATCATATTTACTAAACTCAAAATAAGATTTTGAGGGTTCTTCCCTCTTTTTCTTCATCTTTTTTTCTTCTTTTTCTTCTTCTTCTTCTCATTCTAACAAAACTATCCTATTAATAACTCACTAATCACTAACTAATCAGTGATTAATCATTACACTAACACTAACTCAATAAACTAACTAATTTAATTACCAAGGGTAAATTTGGTATTAAATTTTTTTTTTGATAAGGGGTGACCCAAAATTACTTCAAATATCCACCCCAAAATAGAAGAGTAGTCCCCCACCTATTTTGAGTAGTCCCCAAAACATCGTTCTTCAACAATGGTCAATGGCGAACCAAATCTCCTAAATTAGGGTTTCTACAAACTCATTATTCAGTGTAGTTGCTTTGATTCCATTAGTGAAAAAGATGGAAACTGAAGAAGTAGAAGATGTAATTAAATCTAAAAACAACAAAATCCCTAAAGTGGTGATAATAATGGGAGCTACTGGTGCTGGAAAATCTCGTTTAGCTATTGATCTTGCTTCTCATTTCCCTATCGAAATCATCAATGCTGATTCCATGCAGGTTTACAATGGCCTAGATATCCTAACCAATAAAGTCACTCTCCAAGAACAGAAAGGTATGTTCCCTCCATTGGAACAAGTAATTGAATTTTGGTTCATGTTTTTTAGGGTTTTAATTTGGGGCAATGGTAATTTTGTTGTAGGAATTCCTCATCATCTATTGGGAAATATCAGCCCTAATGTTGAATTCACGTCGAAGGATTTTCGTGACACTGCAATTCGAGTACGATAAGTTTTCATTTCTTTATCTGGTTTATCTATATTTTTTGTGTGTATTTACTTGGATTATTATTGATGTGTGTTGGGGAAATAATTTCAGATTATAGATGAGATTTTGTCGCGGAATCACTTGCCTGTTGTTGTTGGTGGTACGAATTTCTATATTCAGGTATTATTTTGTAGTCACTGAATTACTTGATTTCTATGTTTAGTGAATTTTGATTCTGGATTTTTGGCATTAGTTATTAATATTGATGGTGTTAAGTGTTAACTATCAAATTCAGGCTTTGGTGAGTCTGTTCCTTCTCGATGATTCGATGGAATATATGGACGATGTCTGTGTTAGTTCCTTGCCTGGTGAGTATGTTTTCTTGATTTATATATGTCTCTTAATGTTTAGAAATGAACTTAGGAAGATTTGTATACATCTCTTATTTTTTTAAACAGCGGATAAGCAACCAGATTGGAAGTACGAGTCGGGAAATGATGGGTCTACAAATAACTACAATCTTCTTAAGGAGCTCGACTGCCAACAGGATTCATCCGAATGATTATAGAAAAGTGAGTATTTTCAAAGTTGATCTATTTATTTGCTCATTCTGATTCTCTGCTCAACATTCCCTAGAAGATTACATACTCAGATGTTTTATTAATTATGTTAAAAACTCACTACACCATCATAGTGGTCGTGCTTTATTACGTAGTTTGTCTTGTAGCTCGAGTATTTTCTTAGTTCTGGTTTATCTAATCTTCAGGTTAATCAGTACCTTAGTTTGTATGAACGCTCGGGTGTCCTCCCCAGCAAACTTTTCCAAGCAAAGGGTGCAGAGGTTTGTGCTCCCTGTCCATTAGAATTTCTGCGAGATCAAGTTATTTCATAGAGCTTATATCTGCTTCTGTTTTGGAAGTGGAGCTTTGTGATAGACAGGAGTCACAGGACGAACCCAAAATGCACATGGTGAAAATGAATTTTACAATTCTTCTTAAGTAATTAGATGCTTAGATATTCTGATGTTGCATGCGGCAGGGCAGAACTGGGGTCGAGTTGATAATTCCAGATATGATTGTTGTTTCATATGTGTGGATGTTTCCCTTCCAGTTCTGGACAAATACGTTGAACAAAGAGTAAATCGCATGATTGATGCTGGCTTACTAAATGAAGTCTATGATATTTACAATGCAAATGCGGATTACACTCGTGGCATACGCCAAGCTATAGGTGTCAGGGAATTCGAGGATTTTGTAAGTTCTTACTTCTCCAACTTAAAGACTTCAGATGACCATGTTGGAGATCAGTATCGTGACTCTTATGCTGAAGCTATTATACAACTGGAAACAAATATGAAGGATGAAGTTTTGAAAGAAAACTTGAAGGCAATTTTGAATTCTGATGATAGCAAGCAAAAAAAATTGTTAGATGAAGCTATTGACAAACTAAAGATAAATACCAAAAGACTTGTCCGGCGTCAGGTACAGATTATCTCTACATGGCTTTCTGTAACTGTTATTCTAAATCCATATTTCTTGGTCTTCGTTTAAACTTATATTTGACGCCCTTCATCCTTTTGTAGAAAAGGAGGCTTAACAGGCTGCAAACAATTTTTGGATGGGACCTGCATTATGTAGATGCAACTGAAGCTTTCCTTGGTGTGTATTAGATCCCTAAAATATTGAAGGTTTTCATTTTCCCTCTCTATGCATCAGGCTGTTTTACCTTGAACTGGCCTCTGCAGGTGACTTCAATGAGGCATGGGCAAGACAGGTGGTTGAATCGTCTGTCAACATTATAAAATCATTCTTGCATGAGGATACAAGGCCTATTTCCAACTCAGAGAAGCTCGACCCAGTGCAGGCTCAGATGAAGGATGCGAGGGATTTGTGGACTCAATTTGTTTGTGAGGTTAGTAACATTTTTTAAACCTATAGTAATTTAATAAGTTTTAAGTAATGATCTAATTATGAGATGAATAGAATAATTTGAAAATTACCTGAAGAAATCATCAGAACTATTTTTCTACTTCCACTATAGCAAGAAGTTTTAGTTTCGTTTTTGAATTCAGATTTTCAATCTCCAAAGAGAGAAAATCAAGAATATAATTGGGATATGTGATTGATATTCTCTGTCAATATAGGCTTGTGGGAATCGGATCCTTCGTGGAGCGCATGAGTGGAAACAACACAAAATGAGTCGTGGGCATAAAAAGCGTATTCTTCATCTACAGAAGAAGTCTCAGAATTTGTATTTGATTCATTTGCAACAACAGTCGTCGACAGCAGCAATACCAGAGGAAATATCAACACTAGGAGGTAAATCTTTAGTAGAGTAACCGAGTAAAGAAACATAGGTAGATTTGAATTTGTGAGGAACAACTTTGTCGTTTTAGCTAAAAAAACACACAAAAGATTTCATTATTTTATTCCAGGATCCAAATCTAATGATTCTTTTAACAAGATTTCATAACGCCAAAATTTAGCAAGAATAATTAAATACGACAAATCGTCACTGACGTTTGAGAACTACAGATAGTTAACGGATGGGCCAAATTTGGAAATTTTGATTCGACGAAGTATTCTTAATTTCTGCCGATTACGAATAAACTAAAGAGACTTTTCCTTGAGTAACGTGGATAAGATTGGGTGTCCCATTGAGCATTGACAACGGTATGTAGGTAGCTTTAACAGTACATTATGTTCAAAAGTCATTCCCATTGGACCTCGTCAAAAGCTTTGGACAGGTGTCAGTTTCAATAGTTCAGGTCACAAGCATTTATGTACGGACAGATGTCAGTTTTTCAATCTATTACCTTGGCAGTTGAAATCACATTTGGATGTTTAGATTCTTTGCTCCTGAATATAATGTATTATTTTGTTAATTTTTTATTTCATCTTAATCTCCACATATAGTATAGTTTTCAGACATATACTGTATTATTTATTTTTATCATTTTTTTTCCTTTATTCGGCCAGTGACTATGCTGCCACAATAATGATTTTTAATGATATATATAAAATTGAGAGCATACAAAGGAAGGTATAGTTTTTTAAGATATTAGATCCCGCTATGGACCCAACAAACATGAAAAACGGATGTACTTGTTGAGTGAGATGGAAGAACAGACGCGCGGTTGATGTTGAATCGGGCGAGGGAAGCAAAAATGCCAGCGTTTGAGGAAGAAACACTGGTGTGTGATGTTTGACCGCCCCTCACATCTTCTCTCTCCAAATCTCGGTTATTATATTAGGGTTTATTTTTGTATTTTTTGTTATTTGTTTTATTAGTTAAATAATCAGTGGGACCCAACTTTTATCAGTTTATATTAATACTAGAGTTTAACCCGTGCCATAATGGCACGGTTGTTATATAAATTTCTGGATAATTATGTTAGATTATTTATCGAGAATATATAGTGGATTTTTAGTCAAATCTTCATGAACTTTGAAACGAAGCCTAGAAAAACGCCTGAATCAATAGTGCTTAGTTAAAACCAACTCTAAGTCATTTATGTTATGTCGAAAAAGTAACCCAACTTACCTATGGATTTCCATATTAGGCCACAAAAATTTAACACCATATAGCTGAAAGGCCCTAGAAATTGACGTTGAAATTCACTTATAGACCCCTAACGACTTGATGTCTAAATAGAATGTTGTAATGTAATTAGAACGTCTAAACATGATTCCATAAGATAGTCAATTGAAACAAGATTTCTTAATGTAAGTGAATGCAATTCAAAATTCTAACATTTTTTCATTATGCAATGATGGGGTCTGAAATTTTATACTACAAAGAAGTTCATAGATCAAATATTGTGATTAATTAATAATTGATTAGTATCACATTCATATTATTAATTATCATATGCAATTCATAAGTCTAAAATCTAATACAATAAAAAAAAGTTATAGATCAACAACTGATCAGTACTACGCGACCCTAACCTAAGTAACATTTCTTTGCCACAAATTGTTTAATGTATATAATTGCTCATGTGGGAAGAATATTGGTTTTGGAAACTGGAATTCAAAATTATATGATAAAAAGAATGAAAAGTTTTACGTGGAAGTAACTTCCTTTGGCTATCGGTATTTACATTGCAATGAAATCTTTGTGATGCTACCACTGAATATAAAAACAGTAGAGAACATAAC